>VMBQ01015657.1:0-12449 GCA_007657795.1 Dreissena rostriformis | reverse complement strand
GGGTTTGAACATGCAATGCGTTGTTCGCTGTTGATTTAGATATACAAATTTCAATTTCTTACTATCCTCATCTTAAACTGCTTAAGTTGCATTTTCAGCAAGCAGCTGGCATCGTTTTTCTGTTAAGGACGATCTGTCATTTTCAGAAGTCATAACTATGCCATTGCGGCTTACTATTGCCCAAAGGCAGTTCTAAAGTTTCCTATCATGCAGTCCTATTCTCAAACATATAAAATTATATATTGCTCTGTTATAATACACCGTGCATAATTTGTGGACTATTTGAAACACTTTCAGCTGCATCAACTGTTAAAAATAAAATGTTCATGATTTCTTAATTAAACAACGTGAACATTAAAAAATATCTTCGTAACTGAGTACCATTTGTTAATATTTCTTTTTCTCAATTAAAAATTGTTCACTTATTCTGGATTATTTTCACGTACAATGAATGGCCTATGCCATATCATAGTATAACGCTAATGTGGTTTTATAATTTGAAGTCAACAAGTTTCAATGAAATCCGCCAAAGCACTTCCAAGATATGGCTCCNCCCGTGACCTTTGACCTAATTTAAAGGATATCAAGCACCTGAGAAGATGACATCTCCTCTAAAAATTTTGCAGATGGTGTGTAGATACCAAAAAACATAAAAAGAAGCCGTTCCTAAAAAAATGCCAACCAACTTATTTTCAAGGCACATTTCTCAGACTTTTAGGTTAACTAATAGGCTTACAGCTGTTGTATGGACGTATTAGCACACGCCTGCAATTTGTGGTAACATTTTTGAAGATTTTATTAAAAATGACAAATCATTTGCTTGGTTTTAACTGTAAATGTTGCAAATAACTTATGGCAACATTACACCCTTTTGATGTCATTAACATACATAATTATGACAAGATTAAAAATAAAAATGTCTTTAGAGCCGCAGACATTTAAACAAATGATTCATACAAGTTTGAAGTCAATAATCAAAATTCGATACATTCTCTATCCTTAATCTATGGATGCATCAGCTTTGCTATGAAGCAATGTTTACTAAAAAATAATGTGTTGTTGAGCGAGACATACATTTAATTTATTACATTACGGAGAAGAACGTCCGAAACAGTTGCCTCCAATCTCCATACAGTCTCACATGAACGGCATGAGTGGATGGCAGCACCATTTATTGACTTATCCGTATGAAATTTAATAAGCAATTCTGATTTTATGTCACAGTTTGTGAATAAATGCCTTGCAAATAATATAAAGTTACATAAAATATATGAACTTGGATCTTTGTGATTACCATAAGCCCTTCAGTCTGCAGCTTATGAAACGAAATGTGGACAAGAAGAGATTTTCCTAGTCAAGCAAGTGAAAAATTATCTTGACATCTGTGGTTTTGTTGTTTGCTCAAGTGGTAATTGACTAATAATATGACAACTTACAATTATGGCACAGGAATAACATGTTGAATAAATAAAAACAAACCCTCTGCTGATTTGCGCCTTTTCTTAGTCTGGCATGCATCCACTGTCTAACTTAAACGATCACACTCTGCTGCAGGACGGTAAGGCATTCCTGAAAATTTAACAGCATTTTTTTCAATTTGATAAGAACTCATCTGTCTCTAATATTCAGTGAAATATGTAACTTTTGATTGAAAATCTAAAAGAGAAAATACATAAATGGTTTGTACATGCTCTAATTTTCACCAAGATAACCAACAATCGTATTGCAAAAATTGGTGATACAAACTCCACCAAATTGAAGAAATGCTAACAAGAATTCTGAGAAACTGTCACAAATAAATGTGTTGCCTGAAGGCCTGCTGGTGTTGTATAACATGTGCATCTAGACTGATATATTGAAACACTTGTTCAATTTCAATTAAAATTATGCAATTTAGCCTTGGTAGAATATTCTGTCATAAGTCTCTAATTGTTGTTCATTCTTTAAAAAATGTCTTCAAACAAAATGCTTAATTCCGCCATTCAAAGCAGAATGCCCCATTCAACAAAGGGTTGGGAAAATATATTGACTTACTTGAAAAGTCCACGTGAAAATTCCATTGTCCAAAGTCTTGTTCAGGGAGTTACTGTCATCTAAACAAATATATTAGGAATGTTACCAAGCATACTTGTAGTTCGTCTGGGCAACACACAGCCATACCGGACATTTGGGGTTTGCTTATGTTATTCCGGCTCCCCCCACGATAAAAGACCACACCAAAATGGAAAATCTTTCAGTTAAAACAAAAAAGTTGAAAATAGCAGCTATATTAAAAGAAATTCATCCCAACTTTCGTGAGTCTAGTACGTTAATTAGGTAGAAGTGCTGGTCCTCACAAAACGCAGCCTCAGACGCTGAAGGACCTTATAAACTTCGAAATACACGCACATACTGTTTGGTATTTTACAATTATATGTTATTATTTGTTCAAACAATTGACGCTATAGACATTGCATACCGGTATCCGATTGTCAAAGCTATATTAATGCACCCCTTTGAAGAAGAAGGGGTTAATTGTTTTGCACATGTCGGTCCGTCCGTCGGCCTGTCGGTCCGACGGTCCGTCGGTCGGTCCGTCCACCACATGGTTTCCGTATGCTAACTCAAGAACGCTTAGGCCTGGGATCATGGAAATTCATATGTGCATTGATAATGACTGGCAAATGACCTCTATTGATTTTCAGGTCACTAGGTTAAAGTTCAAGGTCACAGTGACCTGGCCCATTTGGGGTCATGCATGTTTTACAAACAGCCCTTGTTTAAGATTGTTTCTATATTTTCAAACACCTGTTTATTTTCAGACACTGTATTTCTTTTTATGTTTTTTCTAAATTTTCAGACATGAAAATAAAATAAAATTGCAAGTGTTCGTAATTGGAGTCATTATGGTACTTAAAGATTTTTTTCAGGCGGCCCCCGGCTACCACATGGCCAAGCTGATTATCAAGCTGATCAACACGGTAGGCGACGTGGTCAACAACGACCCGATAGTCGGGGACAAGCTGAAGGTCGTGTACCTGGAGAACTACCGCGTCTCCCTCGCAGAGAAAATCATACCGGCGGCTGACCTCAGTGAGCAGATCTCAATAGCCGGAACAGAGGTGGGCGAAGTTTGGTCAATTGGTCATTATGGTCAATTGTCTATATTATATAATATAATGTTATATTGTGGTCAATATGGTGAAATGAGCCTTGTTCTGGGGAAACGGGGCTTAATGCATGTGCGTAAAGTGTCATCCCAGATTAGCCTCTGCAGTCCGCTCAGGCTAATCAGGGACGACACTGTCTGCTCTATTGTAATATTTTTTTCATTTAAAGGAAGTCTCTCTACATCAAAAATCCAGTTAAGGCGGAAAGTGTTTTCCCTGATTAGCCTATGTGGAATGCACAGGCTAATCTTGAACGATACCTTTACGCACATGCATTTAATCTAATTTTCCCAGAATGCGTCTCAAATGTTGAAATGTACCCATATCCACAATACCCCTTAGTGAAACCTTTATAAAAATTCTGAAAATCAGGTATTAAAGTTTTAAAGTAAATTTCATTAAACCATAATATTTCTTCATTAAATTTCTTAAAAGTATGCTATTCCTTCAGTAAATTTAATAATTTCATATAATTTTAAGTAAATTTTATAAATCATATAAAATCACATTTCTTAAAATCTATAAATTCCTTATGTTATTTCTTAACACCATGAAATTTTTTAAGTAAGTACTTACACCATCACCATGTTTTCTCTGTTTTTCAGGCGTCAGGGACTGGCAAAATGAAGTTCCAGCTGAAAGGAGCCCTCACTATCGGCACACTGGACGGGGCCAATGTTGAGATGAGGGAGGAGATGGGGGCAGAGAACTTCTTCCTCTTCGGCATGACAGTGGAGGAGGTGGAGGCTCTCCACTAGAAGGGGTATTCAAATATTTTTGCCTCGCCATTGGAAAATGAGGCTTAATGCATCTGCATAAAGTGTTGTCCCAGATTTGCCTGTTCAGTCGGCACAGGCTAATCAGGGACAAAACTTTATTATAATTGCATATCCTTTTACTACAGCTGAATGGTGTTTATGTCAAAATATGGAAAATAGCTCAGACCTTTATGTTAACAACACAGCAGAGGTACATGATTGAATAGTTACAATCCTGTACCTAGTAAATAGATTAAATATAACAATAATTCATATATTTCAATTGTTAAGATGGCAAAAATAAGTGCACATTGTACTTATCAATTGCTTAGACTAACACAAACACAATAAACAGTATTTTATATGAGCAGGGCTCTGGGAAAATGTGGCTTAATGCATGTGCAGTCTGCACAGGCTTATCAGGGACAACACTTTCCGCTTTCAAGGAATTATTTTTATTAAGGGAAGTCTCTTCTTAGCAAAATTCCAGTTCCAGCAGACTGCACGTGCTCATCCTGGATGGCACTTTACGCACATGCATTAAGAACCTATTTCTCAGAGCATGGCTCATATGTGTTGTTTTGCATTTACAAGCCAGAGGACTATTACAAGAACAATGCCACTATTCGGCAGATCATGGATCAGATCAACAACGGCTTCTTCAACCCCGACCAGCCTGCGCTGTTCAGGGATATATACAACTCTCTAGTACATCATGAAAGGTAATATTAAAAGGCTACTTCAACCCCGACCAGCCTGCGCTGTTCAGGGATATATACAACTCTCTAGTACATCATTACAGGTAATATTAATATCATATTGGGAACATTAAAGCCAAGGCTATTGAATTGTGTTTTGGTCAATAAAGATATCAATATTTCTCATTATATTAATAACATTTAAACTTGGAGATTATATTCCAAAGTGCTGTTTTTCGTCTTATGTTTTTTTTTATTACTGTTACAAATACCAACGTATTGAAAGAAATAGTTTGGTATCCTTTGCATACATGTTAAATAAGTCTCACTACAGATCATGCAATAAGTTGTGTAATAGTTCTTGTGTTGCCATGGTTTTCAGGTTCATGATATTTGCAGACTTTGATGCCTATGTAAAGTGCCAGGATAGGGTCAGCGATGTGTTCAAGGTAATTTGATATGTTGACAATATTTATTTACAAATAAGCGTTGTTCTTGGAAAACTGGGCTTAAGGCATGTGCAATAAATGTCGTCCCATATTAGCCTGTGCAGTGGGCAGGGACAACACTTTCCTCCTCAACTGGCTTTTGGTTTAGAAGAGACTTCCTTCAAACAAAAAATTCCATTAAAGCGGAAATTGTTGTCTCCGATAAGCTTGTGTTGACTTCACAGGCTAATATGGGATGACGCTTTACGCCCATGCATTAACCCCATTTTTGTTGTCCTTTAAGGACCAGATGAAATGGCCCAAGATGTGTCTACACAACATAGCATCGTCGGGCAAGTTCTCCAGTGACCGCACTATATCTGATTACGCTCGGGACATTTGGGGCACGGAACCCACCGAGTTCAAGCTTCCAGCACTCCATCAAAGACCGCTCGAATACGACGATAGCAACAACGCGCCGCCCNAGTCCGCGGACCGGGAACGTGACAAAACGTCCTACAAAACGTCCTCAGTACGATTCGCTTTATCATCAAGTTCAAGTGTGTACTTCAAATGAATTGGTAAGTCAAAGTCAAATATACGTTTGTGTGAAAGCAAGATATATTCTGCGGTAAAAACACACAAGCTAAATTAATGAAAGATTCCTCGGACATCGTAATAAACAAATAATATTCGGAGTCGCATGTCTACATACGCGCGATGAAGATAAAACAAATCTAGACTATTATAGACTTGTAACGAGCATTCATTTTTAACCATTATAACTCATGTTAACGAATCGAGTTTCAGAATTGTGTTATATTTATTTGTGGAGGTTCACGTACGATACATGCATACCTTACATTATTATTGATCCCTCATGTTGGCTGCAATTTGTATCATTGATGGTCTTTAACCCACTTATGCCTAGTGGACTCTCCCATCCTTCTAAATTGGATCAATTTATTGCCAAAATTAGGGATGTCTTGTATATTTATTTCTATATTTAGAATATTTCTTACAGAAATTCCTTTAAGCAAACAGCGCAGACCCTGATGAGACGCCGCATTATGCGGCGTCTCATCTGGGTCTACGCTGTTTGCCAAGGCCTTTTTTTCTAGACGCTAGGCATAAAAGGGTTAAGATGGTCCGATCGACCGTTTTCGTACTGACTTCCTTTGATTAATCTTTATAGCAACATACCAGTGTATTGCGTTTGATGCTTACGCAATGCTGGGCTCATGTATATTGCTGTCTCACCTCTGTAAGCAGTTGGCTTGTATGTAGCCAATTAATTTATTTCACGACGTAACCTTTACAAACGATTGCCAAATATAAACAAATTAAAACTTCAGTTGCATAGGGGGAGATCTTTCTTATCATCACATAAAGGTCCTTTATTTGAGGCAAGGGATTACGAATTACGTCTGTTATGAAACGACCGCAACAAGGTATGCTAATTACATGTGTCTATATTTTCGTATGTTCAGATGCTTATCAGCATGGAAGCAAACATCCTTTTCACAATCACCATGCTTAAAATAACAAATTTTGTAAATGTGCAGATGTGTTCGTTATTTCTTAGCGGTCCACGCTAAGTATCTTCTGGCGAACACAAAGGTATAAAGTGAGTTTTAACAATGCTCAAATAGTAAAATATATTTGAAATTTACGTTCACCTAGTATTAAACAACCACGATTCTGAAATAAAAATAAATAACATATTCAAATGTATTTAACAACTGTTATCTACCTATGGGTTTGAAGTGAATTATATGGTTTTCTTAATTAAACTATGAAAATATTTCAATGGAATAAGCTTCATTTGCTGGGGTTACTGCGTGAATAGGAAATAAAAAACATTGATCGAGATAGTGGGAAATACAATCCTTAGAAAGTCTGGTTTGTATATTACCTACATTTGTATCAGAGTTCCATGCTGAGTGTTCTAGTGTTTCATCTCGATTTATTTGCAGACAAATCTCTCTAAAGTTCAGACATTCTAGACCGATACAGAGCCTGTTCACGACAAAACCTGTGACCAGACAGTTTTTGTTAAGAATTACAAGTTCTATTTTTGTATAGTTATGTACATTGTACTGACTGGGTAAAATAAATTATGGTATGTATCTTAGTTCTACGGCACTATGACGACCACATGTAGGCACACAATATGACGTTGAAGATGTAATTTTGACAATGCCATAACTGATTTCACTAATACAAGTTATATCATGGAATGGCTGTGTTTTCTATTGACGGGTTCTTTTCCATACCCCGTTTTATTTTGTATTTGTTGTAAGCAATAAATTATGCTTTTGAATTGCAGAACCCGATAGTTTTCAAAGTTAAGTAATATACAAATAATACTCCGGAATGTTCTTCTGGTATTGCCTTGGTTGATACGGTCACATTAATCTTTAATGACTCGAATATGGTCAATTATATGGATTATATGACACGCGTCACGCGAACATGGGTCTTAGGCCATATGCGGCCAGCGTGGTTCCGCAATCGCACAGTCTGGTCAGGAGCTACGATGTCCGCTTTAAAGTAACGCAATGTTTCTGATCAGAATGCGCGATCGCACAGGCTTGTCTGTAGCTACGCTTGCCGCATATGGCATAAGACCCATTTTGGCATGACGCGGCCGATGTAACATTTAAATATTATGAAATAGTCAACTGAAGACATTAGAAACATGTCGTGATTCCTTACTTAAACAGCATACAACAATACTGCAAACTCTCGTGAGTGAATGCCACAAATAAACGAACGTTTTTCCCGTTCTCTTTTAATGCATGTAACAGATAACAGTGAACGTCTTGCAAGTCGCAATTGACAGATAGCCTGTTCCGGCTAATTCCACAGAGTCCGGGTCTCGCGTCAAATGTATCAACTCGTCTTGTACCCAGTTAATTATTTCTGGGAAGGAAATGTGATTAATTTCTGAATGCAAGGATTATACATTCGAAAATAATTGTGCAATATGCAGACATAAATTTTAAAAATGTATTTTTTATTTTTTTTCAAAGTTGCATCTTTAACTTTGTTGGACGTACTTGGTCGTTTGGTTCAACATGTTTTCGTTATAACGATACATTAAAAAATAGTTATAATGAAAAACAACGTAATTGTGAGCTTAATTATCAGAAGATGCAATTAAATACTTTCAAGCTAGGCATATTTTTGCACAGCATGATATATAACTCCCTCAAATATCACCACTAACAGTTACCAACCTACTTAGTCATAAGAATGTCTGTTCATTGTAAAATATGCAGTGTTGGTTACAAAACCACTGCATCAGAAAACGCCGGGCGATCACTGGACCGGACAACAGCCCGGACAACAGCGTTACGATAATTATTCATCAACACTTTCGCAATTATTTCAGTGCATGTACATGTAATAAACCGGATTGGCTTCTCTGCACTAGACTTAACTGGGCTAAACACATGAATTTAAGAAGAAAAAAATCTATAGCTTTGATATACACCTTTTTTTTACTAACTATACACAAATCTTCATTTTAAGTGTAACAAGAACCTTTTGGGGGAACATTGATGTTTAGGAATGGCTTTATTTCCGTTTAAGATTGAGGCATGCTGTAGGCTACTTCACAATCCGAAATATGTAATCTTATTTTACAAGTGAAGATATTTTTCATAAATCAGCTGGATATTTAAATCTGAAGGTTCAGTTTTAAACAATTAGATGCATTTAAAATTAAGGTATATGTATTTGAAATAAGCCACAAATATCCTCAGATATTTTAAAAGAACGTTAATTATTTGTTTAGATTTTCAGTTAAAACAGAAAGAAAAAAAAACACAAATACATAACAGTTTTCAAAAACTTATATATTTTTTTCGCACTTATATTCAACACAATTTGCATAACATAACATTTATTAGGCATAAAACAGCATATTGGCATATTGCAAATTTATAGCCTATACACGGTGTGTGTTTGTGAGATAGCAAAGACATGGTACATGTATTTGAGAAGTACAACACAAAACGATGAATACGAATAGTTAGTAAAACAAAAGAGAAAAAAGGCATGTCAAAATCATTCAAAGAATAGAATCAATAAGTCATTTACATAATGAATATATAATTTCGGTGGTAAATTTCACTTACACAAAAGAAAGTTATCATAATTTAAACGATCGATTATATTTTCCAGCATATATTTTATATTACGTTACATTTGACCTTTGTTTTAGGGCAATATACACATATTTTGATAGGTTATTTAATACCTTTCTTGATTTTGATGACATTAGAATTTCGAATTTGTTCAATGTTGGCCAATGACGAAAGAATGGTTTTAGGTATTGTTGTCTAATTTCTTTATATTAAAATAGAAATACATGGCTCTTCGAATTAAAATAGCAACAACAACCACCAACCAACAAACAAACCAACTCGCAAACTAGATCGGGCATGGTTTCATACAAATGATAATTATGTTTCGCGATTCCTATTTGTTAAAAATATCAAAACATCGAAGTCAACATCAACTTCGTGTGCTAAATTCTTTTACCCGTATGTTCTGTTACCTTAAATGACGTTATTCAGAGGGAAAATTGTTTTCATTTAAAATACGTTTTTACTATTTGCGAATAATCTTCATTTAAATATTTAAATCTTAAAACTTGTGAAAATATTCCCGCTTAAAAAATACATAAAACAGAGCGAGTATAAATGTTTATAACTGGGTAACTCACGGCGAAAAGTAGGAACAAACATTGCCATACCAAAGTAATTTGAATGATTTATCAAAATAAGTTTGGCGCATGGTCTTATCAGCGACCATTAATCAACTCGCAGTTGAATTAGGAACTCATTATACAAACTGTATTCATACAACGACTTGTATAGCGTTGGAAAAAAAATACACGGTATATAAAACGCATTATACCCATGTAAAATAATATGTTATGTCGACGATAAAAAATACGATGTATATCCCGAACAACACTTCTTGTCTCAAGCCCCCTGTTTTATAAATATACATACCAACTGACGCCCCATAATGACCAACGGGTTCATGTTTCTTTCAAGGGCGGTCATTAAATTGGCCTTATATCAAACGTTCGTGTCGACTTATTTGAATATCGCATGTAACACTATAGCAAGCACATGGAAACCGCGGTCGGGTCAAAACTATTTGAAGAGAAAAGTGGATAGAGTAATCTTAGTGTGTACATTTTCTTTTTGAAAACATCCGAATGGTTTCGGGTCAGTATGATAAAATAAGTTTAAACACATTTAAAACCCAAATACATTTGGTATGTTGTCTTTGCGAAAAAAATACGATACGTGTTATCTATATACACTCATCTGCATTGAAAATTGGACTTTCTTTATTCATAACGCATACATACAATGTCTGTTTAAACACGTACATATAGAAGGTTTTAGTTGTAGTTTTCGTGACTATTTATCAGGAATCAAGGCTTAAACATTACGGTATGGAGCACATAATTATAATTTAGCAATAATATCATTTTGAAGTTGAAGACGTTTTATGAATATCCGTTATCGTAGTGTTTTCAATAATGTGTGTGTTTTTTTTTTTATTGTTCACGCTTTAATGTATATATAATGCTTTACTGTATATACGGAAGCTGTGTTTCCCCCGTGTTTAATTAACATGCCGCATAAAAAGTGGTCAAACCCGTCAATGACTGGAACATGGATATGTCTGCAATCGTCTTTGTTATATTAATTAAAGGGCACAACTTATTTGATACAATTTTTGAAAACTGAAATATTTATCAATGGAGTACTGTTCTTCACTTAAGAAAAGAAGATGCCTTATTAAGTGTGTACATTTCATTCTAACCAAAAGTTCAAGCAACTACGAGAAATAGAAGTACTTAAAAAACTGCAATTTATTACTTTGTTGATATTCATTTAGCAACGCTATGCGCTGGAGATTAATATCGTGTCATGCGTATTGAAATTGCATGTATTCAAATGAAGTGTTGACTGACATATGAGGACATAGAACGTCACTTGAATATTTACACAAATTGTTTTAAATTGTGTGAAAATTATGAATACCGATTCCTGAATAAATCTAGTAAATTGAAAATACTGCAGTTGATGGTGTTCAATCAGTGTTATATCCACAATATATGAAAAAGGCATGCTATCCCAGTCTGATATTAACACCAATTCTAACTAAACATATATGTAAAAAGAAATTATTTTCCGTATGACAGTTATTGTCGCTTTTTTCTTTTTACTTTAAACCAACCATGTAACGTAATGAAAATTAATCTGTTTAAGAAATTGGGATCACAGACTGATAAGAATATGTTTTCACGTGTATTCAACGTGATGAGTTTGATTTCGTCATATAATTAAATTTCAATTTCCCACATTCAGATTAGTTTCATTATTGCAACTCTTTGATTAAATTTGTGATGGGTATTGTTATCGAATTTACCTATTCATAAATCGTAAGTGTTTAAAGCAATTACATGTATACATTAGCGCCCGCGCTTTGTGAAAACGGGGCTTAATGCCAGGGCGAAAAGTGTCGTCCCATATTAGAGTCCGCACAGGCTAATCTGGGACGACACTTTACGCCTTAACTGGATTTTCGCAAAGAAGAGACTTCCTTTCAACGAAAAATACCATAACAGCTGAAACGTGTCGTCCTTGATTAGCCTGTACGGGCTGCACCGGCTAATCTTGGACAAAACTAAGCGCATGCATTTAGCCCCGCTTTCTCAGATCGAGGCTCATTTGTATTGGCCATGATCGACTGAGATATTTCCACTATGTTAGTAATTTACATTATTGCTATTATGTTGCTATGCAAGTGTAAATATAAAACTACTTACTTAGTAAGAAAGGATTTTGACATGTTATGTGCCTGTTCAACTTTTTGAAACATTAATTAGGTATACATGCCATTCATACGTATACACAAGGCAAATATCGAGAAAAGGCCTCATTGAATTGAGTGTAAGTAAATGGCAAAATCAAGTCTGGTGCGTAGAATATTCCGAACATTTCACAATGCAATCGACGGTATATATCTTCAAAACTGTTTTAATGTTAATGTAGTTAGTAACAGTGTATTAATGTTTATAAAACAGTTTTTATTTATCAGAGAATGTTGTTCAAAACGAGTGTACGTTATAGCGTATACACGGAACGTTTTTGGCATTTAACAATTTCTAATAAAATATATACCCGGTCTATGTATGTGAGAGGACTAATTGCCGAGGTGCTTTTTTGAGACTGGTCATGTTAATCACTTTGAATCGAATGTGTTTGTTATATAGTTGTTATTGTTGTTGTTGATTTCTTAAACGTACAATCGAACAGCAACACAATTAAGTCTTGTTTTTATTATATTGCATTATATTTTAAACTTGCTCTTTCTTTT
>VMBQ01015656.1:0-12786 GCA_007657795.1 Dreissena rostriformis | reverse complement strand
TCCACTATACATACTGATCATATGAGTACGTTTAAACTGTTTAAAATACCAGGTCTTAAATACATTCACGAGATAACGTCACGTGGTTCCTATCAACTTCGTGTGGATATTGTACGTACAAATGGAAGCAATGGATACGATGTGTATGGCAACTTTAGTCTGCAACCTGGAACTAACTACACTCTGAACATTGGGTCGCGTTTACGGTCAGATGGTGGTAAGATATTGTTTGTTTTATTTGTGTGCGTAATTTACTTATGTATTTTTTACCTTAATGAATATCAAACAAATTGCTCACTACAAGTCACATCTTAATATTGAATTATCAAACATAAAATGTAATACTCTGGGAAATACTTAAGGGAAACAAATCTGGGTTAAGTTTTATTTTTTAAAGTAATTCAAAGTATTGTACTTTAACATCTTACTAGGGGCTTGTTCACAGATTTTCGTGTTTTTGGAAATATATAATTAAATTAATTAACACAAATTTGGAATAATTTTAAGAATTATAACAAAGAGGAAAATATAACTTAAAAAATGTGCCTGCCCTGGGGCACGAACCCGGATTCTCCAGAAGCATAAGCTTACTCGCTAACACAACGCCACAGACTTTTTTGAAATCTGATATGTGGTTAAAACCATATGTCGGTAATGCAAGTTTTTACAAAATTCTTGATGAAAATCGTCAGAAATGCTTTATCTTTTTACTTTTTTGATTGATGGTTATAAAAAAATGAACGTACTTTTTTTTTCTTAATCAGAAGTGTTACTGTGCTTCTTTTAATAAAATGCATACAATCTATTTTGAATCTATGACAATTTATTTTTGAAAATTGTCCTTTTGCCAAACTGTGAAAAAGTGCCATCAAAAAGGATGTTAAAGTAAGAACTTGACAGTAGCCATGTAATCCCCGTTCGCGACACTCCTGTCTGATAAAGATATTTCAAGTTATTTTGAAATAATTCAACGTTGGTTGTAGTGAGATCGTAAAAACATTTCGGGAAAGATCGACAAAAACACACTATAAGTATGGGTATTATTAGGGAACAGTTCGCGCAAAATAACGCCTGCAAGATCGGCAGTGATATTAAACTATTTCAATGTTTAACGCATTTCGTGCATTATAGTGCAGTACATTGTTTGTTTTGCAATGATTACGTAATGTGTAGTCGTTTAACCTTGTAAACAATAAGCACTGTTAACTTCTGTATGTGAATGTGCATTCGAGCGGACTTGAGGGTGACTGTGTGCTTTATTAGGTTTTCGTATGTTTAAATATATTAGTTCACTTTTCGTAAGATAGTGTACTTTAAAAGTATGTGCAAAACCATTCATAGCTAGACGTGTCGAAAAAATATAACACGGGATTCATAGAAATAAATTTTATTATTATAAGAAGATTACAAACATTATACATACTTTAATTATGTATTCAAGCTATGCGTAATATAAAGCAACGGAATTGAGGACCACAAACATTTGGAATTAAGCGAACAATTTAAATCCTTGATCATTATATAACAATTATACATAAGCTTACTAAACAATGATTGCTATGTTGATATGTAAATAATGTTGTTCTATCTTACAGTTGATACCTCATATGATTTTCCGACTTCTGGTGGACCAGCCGGAAATGCCTTCAGTACATATGATCATGACGTTGACCGTTGGTCGGGGGGCAATTGTGCATATTGGTGGAAAGGGGGCTGGTGGTACAATACCTGCTATGCATACATCTATCAGAATGGAATTTACCTACCAGGACTATTTGATACCAAAGCCATGAATTATGACCGGTCTTACATCGGTCTTGCTTCCAGCACCATGATGTTTAAAAGTGTGTCATAAAAAGGCGCCATAGCTTACATGTATACCCACATCACATTGAAAACTAATTTGTGATGGAGTGTATCGTTATGCGGCAAATAAAAAAGACTATAGCACTACGCAAAAAGTTTAATACATGTATACTCATCAGTTTTGTTGTGTTTTGTTTTTTTCTTGTTTGTCAATGTCAACTGTTTTCACGATCGTCTTATGTTTCTTTTTGGTTTTCATTAAATTATAGGACTTACAAATTCACATTTGTTTGTGTATGAGTTCTTATTTAAAACAGATGCTGCTTTGAAAAAATTCGTGAATAGTTTAACATAACCGACATAACGGCACACGTTTAAAGCAAATTTAGTTGACTGCAGCCCGATTGGTTAACACACAAATAAAAATAAATATAGATTTTAATAAAATACGCAGATATTTCCATAATAAAACAACAAAGTCTATGGACGCCGTTCGCTACTTTTTCTTCAATTCAGATCTTTATAGGAACGGGATATGATAGCGCTGTGCTCTGAACAAGTCTTTTCATTGCGCGTAGATTGGTAAAAATGATTTACATGAAAGCAAAAACAAGGTGTTTGCTTATTTATAAAAATACATCATATACACGCCACATATACATGTGTGAAGTGATTAATGTACCACCGGTAAAAACGAACAATAATTTGCGAACGGAATGTTTGATTTTTTTTTCAAATAGATTAAAGTCCATTTTATTTTTGTGGTACAGGCTAATACCGAAACAAGCTAATACCGAAACATAATTATGAAACATTTAAGAAAAATTCATTTAATAATTAAATTTTTGGTAAGTGTCCTTTACACCGACGCAATCATTGATAATGCTCGTATGAGTTGTGCATAACACCGACGCAATCATTGATAATGCTCGTATCAGTTGTGCATTATACCGACGCACTCATTGATAATGCCCGTATCAATTGTGAATTATACCATCGCAATCATTGATAATGCTCGTATCAGTTGTGCATTATACCATCGCAATCATTGATAATGCCCGTATCAATTGTGCATTATACCGACGCAATCATTGATAATGTCTGTATCAGTTGTGCATTTTACCGACGCAATCATTGATAATGCATGTATCCATTGTGCATTGAACCATCGCAATCACTGATAATACCCGTATCCGTGGTGCATTATACCATAGCAATCATTAATAATTCATGTATGAGTTGTGCATTATACCGACGCTATCATTGATAATGCCCGTATCAGTTGTAAATTATACCGACGCTATCATTGATAATGCTCGTATCAGTTGTGAATTATACCGACGCAATCATTAATAATGCCCGTATCAGTTGTGCATAACACCGACGCATTCATTAATAATGCTCGTATCAGTTGTGCATTATACCGACGCAATCATTGATAATGTCTGTATCAGTTACGCATTATACCGACGCAATCATTGATAATGCCTGTATCCGTATTGCATTATACTATCGCAATCATTGATAATGCCTGTATTCGTTGTTCATTTAACCATCGCGATCATTGATAATGTCTGTATCCGCTGTGCATTATACCATCGCAATCATTGATAATGCTCGTATCAGTTGTGCATTATACCGACGCAATCATTTATAATGCCTGTATCAGTTGTGCATAACAACGACGCAATTATTGATAATGCTCGTATCAGTTGTGCATTATACCAACGCAATCATTGATAATGCCTTTATCCGTTTTGCATTATACCATCAGAATCATTGATAATGTCTGTATCAGTTGTGCATTATACCATCGCAATCATTGATAATGCTCGGTTCAGTCGTGCATTATACCGACGCAATCATTGATAATGCCTGTATCAGTTGTGCATTATACCATCACAATCATTGATAATGTCTGTATCAGTTGTGCATTATACCATCGCAATCATTGATAATGCTCGTATCAGTTGTGCATTATACCGACGCAATCATGGATAATGTCTGTATCCGTTGTGCATTATACGGACGCAATCATTGATAATGCCTTTATCAGGTATGCATTATACCGACGCAATTATTTATAATGCATGTATCAGTTGTGCATTATACCATCGAAATCATTGATAATGCATGTATCCGGTGTGCATTATACCGACGCAATCATTGATAATGTCTGTATCAGTTGTGCATATACCGACGCAATCATTGATAATGCATGTATCAGTTGTGCATTATACCATCGAAATCATTGATAATGCATGTATCAGTTGTGCATTATACCATCGAAATCATTGATAATGTCTGTATCCGGTGTGCATTATACCGACGCAATCATTGATAATGTCTGTATCAGTTGTGCATATACCAACGCAATCATTGATAATGTACGTATCCATTGCGCATTGTACCTTCGCAATCACTGATTATACCCGTATCCGTGGTGCATTAAACCATAGCAATCATTGATAATGCATGTATGAGTTGTGCATTATACCGACGCAATCATTGATAATGCCCGTGTCATTTGTGAATTATACCGACGCAATCATTGATAATACCCGTATCCGTGGTGCATTATTCTATCGCAACTATTGATAATTCATGTATGAGTTGTGCATTATACCGACGCAATCATTGATAATTCCTGTATCCGTATTGCATTATACTATCGCAATCATTGATAATGCCTGTATCCGTTGTTCATTTAACCATCGCGATCATTAATCATGCATGTATCCGTTGTGAATTATACCATCTCAATAATTGATAATGTCTGTATCCGTTGTGCATTATACCATCGCAATCATTGATAATGCATGCATCCGTTGTGCATTACACCGACGCAATCAGTGATAATGCTCGTATCAGGTGTGTATTACACCGACGCAGTCATTGATAATGATCGTTTCAGTAGTGCATTACGAAGAAGCAATCATTGATAATGCCTGTATCAGTTTTCATAACACCGACGCAATCATTGATAATGTCTGTATCAGATGAGCATTACACCGACGCAATCATTAATAATGCTCGTATCAGTTGGGCATTACACCCACGCAATAATTGATAATGCTCGTATTTAATTATGTGTTACATCGACGTAATCATTGATAATGCTCGTATCAGATGTGCATTACACCGACGCAATAATTGATAATGCTCGTATTAGTTCTGAATTACACCGACGCGATAATGGATTATGCTCGTATTAGTTCTGCATTACACCGACGCCATAATTGATAATGCTCGTATCAGTAGTGCATTATACCGACGCAATCATTGATAATGCCTGTGTCAGTTGTCCATTACACCGACACAAACATTGATAATGCTGGTATCAGGTATTTATTACACCGATGCAATAATTGATAATGCTCGTATTAGTTCTGCCGTACACCATTGATAATGCTCGTATCAGGTGTCCATTACACTGACACAATACTTGATAATGCCTCTATCTGTTGTGCATTCCACCGACGCAATCATTGATAATGCCTGTATCATGTATGCATTACACGGACGCGCAAATATTGATAATGCATATATCAGTTGTGTATTACACACACGCAATCATGTATAATGCCTAGATCAGTTGAACATTATGTCGTGCTTTTATTTTCCTGTAAATGTGAGAAATAATTTAACAAGACAATTATCCAAAAGTGGCCCATAACTCTCTGCATATCTCCCAGTGGAGTTGTAAATAGCAAAGATCTCTAATTTGGCTCTTAAATAAGAGCTTTCGATGAAATTGTAAGAAATATCTAAGATGAATCTATTGCAATACAACATTGAGCAATATTGGTAATAGATGCCAGAATGAACGATACGATTAGATAGTTTATATTGTCAATGAATTAAAGGATAATTTAATCAGTAAATTGAAAAACAATTGTAAGGTCAAATGCATGTTTCTGTAATTGCATTTAATGATAAATTGTTCAATTACATCTGAATTATATATGTGTGTTGTTGTGATAAAATTCCGTCAGAACAGTTCTAAGTTTTAATATAATTATCACAATAATATTTCATAATTGTAAATGTATTATGATTTTGAAATGGCCTGCATCTTTAACAAACTTCATCTTGAAAAAACAACAACATGGCATTTCATATAAGACAGTTAGCAAATTAGTGTATTCGCTCCATGAATTAATTTCCACATTATTGCAATGGTGGGTAAATTGATAATAAAACAGGCAATACTGATTTGACAAAGAGAATCAAACAATGTTAACTGTTAAAAATCCCTGACATGATTATGTGAAACAAATGTGATGTGGACATCATGTAAGTTTTGTCCTTCGAAAATAACAATAATATTAGACGCACATATACCAAACGATACCGTATAGGCATATAGTGTATTAACTGCAATAATGTAATAAAATGGTGTTCTGAAAGGTATCGCATAAGGTTCGATTGCATGTCCTTTGATACTGCATTACTAAATCACCTTACTTTTTCAAGCGTACAGTCAAGTTACCATTACCGGATCTTTACCCATAGCGGATCACTTTGATGTTCAAGACTGCGTTTCTCGATAAATAGTAGACATTTTTAGATGATACTTTGCACACAGCATCTTCAAGGCCTGTTCTTTATCATTCATTGATTGGGTCGTAATCGGAGCTACTCTTTGTCAAAGATTTCGGTACGTTTTGCTGACATGTATATACGACTTTGTTGACTTCCGTCTCGTTTCCAAATCGAGGTTGAACATTATTCGCGGCCACATGCTATAACTCTGTTGGAAAGTAAGAAGTTTACGCATTAATTTAAAGGCCATTCAGTAGTCTTTCTGCAAGCAAAAGTCTTTTTCAGTTTTGATTCGTGTTTATGATTTTGCGACACCTTAAATGAAATGAAGAATTAGGGCAATAACGGATCAAGCGTGATAATATGCGTATTGATAATATATAATATTACAATATTTGCAAATCTTGTTGATTTTTTCAATAAATGATATCAATCTTAATGTTTGATTAATGTTCCATGTTCAATATCGATGATTAGATATGATTCAAATAATTTTCATGGTTTATATATGCCCATATCTTTTCGATCTATTTATAGGATTTTTAACAGATAATTCACACAAGAACACCATGCATAAAGTGTAGATACAAAATCACATATGGAAAACAATTAATAATTAAAAAAAATGAACATAATTTATAACTGGCAATGTAACTTGATCATTGAAAACAACACAGTTCATGTTTCGACAGTTCAAATAGCGTGTTAGATGCCCTCCTGAGTGGTTTCAATCACGTGATCCGTTATGGCTACAACTGATCCGTTAATGCATGAATTCTGAGGCGAAACAAAAGTATCACAAATACATTTTGCCTGCGTTTAAAATAAAACTATGCGCTGAAACAGTAAGCAAAGGTAATATTTTATCAAACTGGTGTAAAAGAAGTCTCAAAACATGTATTGCTTTTCACCAGCACAACTTTATTGCGCTACTGATCCGGTAATGGTAACTTGGCTGTATGTGTATTCTCCGCGACGATATGCGAACGATGAAGTTTGTTAAAGTTGGGGAGGGGGGGTCAATAATGTTCATACAACACAAATGAACAATACGTCACTTTATCAACAATTATTCATTATCCGAGGTCGGTCAACCATTATAAGCGATTGTCCTTATAGGATCTGATCAGGGCAATATATGTGTCGTGTTCTGATAAAACTTGGCATAATGCTTGTGCGTAAATTGTCATCCCAGATTAGCCTGTGCAGTCCGAAAAGGCTAATCAGGGACGACAATTTCCGCCTTTATGGAATTTTTCGTTTAAATGAGGTCTCTTCTTAGCGAAAATCCAGTTTTAGGCTGAAAGTGTTGTCCCTGATTAGCCTGTGCGGACTGCACAGGCTAATCTGGGATGACACTTTACGCACATGCATTATGCCCAGTTTTATCAGAAAACGACTCATATAATGACGCAGGGTCACGCTCAGATGTGCGGAAAGCACTTTACAGATACTATATTGTCACCACAAAAACAGCTGCAAGTTGAAATGAAAGAATATAGTTATTACTTGCTTGATCGTAAAATTAGAATTATAATCAAACAATGAAAACGTTCTAAAATGGGAAACCGAAATTGGTTGCCATGTACGTACACTCAAGTTACAATTACGATAAACGTACTAGTATATGCAAGCTATTCTGTTCATGACCGCCAAGATATCTATGTAGAGTTTTTCGAACTTTGACATGACTCGTCCCCAATATCCACATCCATGCTTGAACAGGAGGAATCGACGGTGAGAGAAAAGCAAGATACCACAAAGCTCCGATGGCAAATGGTAAATATAAGATCATACGCGTATTATTGTATACAAAGGCGTATATTCACATGTTTTAAACAAGAGTGCCAAATTGTCACAAGATACGCCCGTTCTACTAAGTGACACCGTGACCTAGTTTTTGACCCAACATGACCCATATTCGAACTTGACCTAGATATTGTCTAGATCCTACTTCTGACAAAGTTTGGTGAAGATCGGATGAAAACTATTTGAATTAGAGAGCGGACACTGCTGTGGACACCGCCTCCGCCCGCCCGCCGCCCGCCCGCCCGCCAAGGGTGAAACTATTATACGTCCCGTTTTGTAAAAACGGGCGTATAAAAATTGATTTTAGGTTGATGACAATGATAAACAGTTGCCTTTCTATAGTACCCATGCACAGTGAAAAACTCATGTACCTGTGGAAATCATGATTAGATTGAAGGAAAAATGAAACTTACCAATAAACATGTTGTTAAAAATAACTCGTTTCAAAAATCGCGAAAAAAATAAACCCGATGAAAATATCGCAAAATAAAACTGGATAAAAATATTGCATAAAAATATTGCATGTGTTAATCGGTTGCATGTCTCCAATCAGACCTGACTGATATATAATCTATATACTACCTCTGACCAAGTTTGGTGAATTCAACTTGAACTAGAGCTTTGTCACTGAATGTGACTTATACCCCCATACCACTTTGACGCAGGATAAAAAGTTGTTTAAAAGTTTCGGATGAATACAATTTGAATTAGAGTCCGGACAAAGTGGCGCCGTTGAAAATGCACTAATTGACCCTATGACCTAGTTCTTGACCCGACATGACCCATATTCGAACTTGACCTAGATATCAACTAGATGCAACTACTGACCAAGTTTGGTAAAGATCGGATGAATACAATTTGAATAAGAGTCCGGACAAAGTGGCGCTGTTGAAAATGGACTAATTGACCCTATGACCTAGTTTTTTACCTGGCATGACCCATATTCGAACTTGGCCTAGATATCAACTAGATGCAACTACTGACCAAGTTTGGTGAAGATAAGATTTATACAATTTGAATTAGAGTCCGGACAAAGTAAAATGCACTAATTGACCCTTTGACCTAGTTTTTGACCCAGCATGACCCATATTCGGACTTGACCTAGATATCAACTAGATGCAACTACTGACCAAGTTTGGTGAAGATCGGATGAATACAATTTGAATTAGAGTCCGGACAAAGTGATGCCTTCCGCCCGCCGCCCGCCGCCCGCCCGCCGCCCGCCCGCCAAGGGGTTTCACATAATACGTCCCGTATTTTATACGGGCGTATAAAAACATTTTAAAAAATCGCAATATAAATTTTGTTTATTAAATATGTTTTTGTTAAGAAAGCAAACAAAAATGCTTCTGACTATTATTCAGACAAAAATCTTTGACAGAAAAGTCTGAATAATGTATCATCATCATGGGAAATACTTTGTATGGAGTAATTTTAGTATTCCTGCGGACGAATACACTCGCGCGTTTCCTTTATAGAACGTCTGTATACAAATGGGGATATAATAATTATTAAGATCAAAATGATCAAAAGGAAACCTTTGTAAACATACAGCCTAGTCTACAATATACAAAGACATAGGACAAGTGCTTGCAATAGATGTCCAGTCATAAATTGACCAGTGACGAACGTGACAAAAACAACAGTTTAAATGTTCTATGCTCTTCATTATTTCTTAGATGCATATATGACGCGAGAATTCCTCGGGTCAGGATAATTACGTATTCTTCAATAAAAGCTAAAGAAATCAATTCTTAATCATCATTTTCTTTGCAGAAGCATGGAGATACGTTTGCCAATGTGTGCATTTTTCAACAACGCAATCAAAAGCAATCGGTACAATTTATGCAAATATACGCAAACGTTCCTGTTTTATTATAAATTTATGGATCAATAATATGGTTAACATTTTATCGTTTCGTGATACTTGATCCGTGTATTCAAATATAATCATTAACATTTACAATATATCGATATTAAGACTATTCCGTGTATTCAAATACAATTATTAACATTTACATTATATCGATATTAAGACTATTCCGTGTATTCAAATACAATCATTAACATTTACAATATATCGATATTAAGACTACTTTAGTTGACAGGATTTTACACTTGTTTTCATTTGTGTCGTGTTCTGAGAAAACTGGACAAAATGCTTTTGCGTAAATTGTCATCCCAGATTAGCCTGTGCAGTTCCCCCTTAGGACTATTACCTTCGCATGTATTCGTGTGCATCGGTTCTGTCACAACAAGAAGACGGATATGGTTCCGTACCATGCTACGATGTGTGGTCACAAACACTGAACTGAGATAATTTGGCTACCACGAAAAGATCACCGCAACTTAATGGTGATAGGTATGGCCGGGTCGGTCTTAAGAAACGGCATTCCGTTCAGTCATTGCGTATCTGCAAAGTCCAAAGGGACTTGCGAATAGTTAAAACGAAGTTGTAAGAAATGCATACAGAAATGATTAAATGACATATTATTTGTTTATCAATGAATCTAAGGGGCCAAAAAAAAAACGAGGCGCCACATTTATTATCCATACCAAATAATTTATTATTTAAAAAAAAATATTAATTGGTTTCTCTCATATTTAGTATGTATTCACCATCATTTTCCGTTTTTTCTCATTAAAGTACTTAGAATTCACTACGTATACAAACATAGACAATTTGGACATAATCGCTATTTTTATTCACAATTGCAACCAACACAAATCCACAAAGTATGCGTGCCGCAACTGCAAGAAAATTGATTTTGACCCTGACAAGATAAGACTCAAGAAATGAAATAACGAGGTTTCTTACGTTATGGCCTAACATTTATTTACATATGATGTTTGACCTGAAAACATACAATGCTGTTTTCGAAGAAAATTAAATATTGGCAAATGAACGAATCATTAAATTTGAACTGTAAAAGAATCTTAGGCCACATCAAATTGATCTGTTGGTCGTCTGATTTGCCGCACCTATTTTTTCAAAATGGAAAAAATAATAATACCGCTCGCACTCATTTGTGTGTCCTTCTGTAACCATAGCGCACGTGTTTTTGTTTTTTTAATTTGTGAGAAAAAAAAACGGAATCTCGCAGAAACGAGTTTGACGCTGAATACGAATGCCTAATATAGTGTTTCGTAACCTTTTTAATCGATAACTGCAGACGCTCAAAAATTCGATCGAGACGACTAGAAAAAATGGCTTTCTGTTTCGCTGTCGTGACCGTTGTAACAAATTGCGGTGAAAAGTTGCTGCAGCCAACCCTTATAAATATAAACACATCTGCTACGTTCAGTCACTCAACTTCAGTGACTTATTTGAATTTGTTTGTTCACGTTCGAACCTGCAACTATCAGCAGATACCGTTGAAGCATGTTCAATTTCAAACAACATCGGGAACCATGACGTAAGATTTGTTATGCATTTTCTTCATTAAATAGGCATATGAACGGTATTTCCCTATATGTAGGCATTTTTCCTATAACATTATTTTAAGTGAACAAAAACAAACATATTATCATTAAAGGCTGGTTCTAAAAGTGGCACAGGGACAATGTTGTATAAGTATTAAAATACATGGTTGACGGAACATGTTTGACAGCTAGGTACGTGTATTTCTGAAACATCAAATAAGTTCTGTGTAATGTATACATTTATTTCAGAACAATACAATACCGTTCTAGCCATCGATAAGCCCCTTTTTAAATAAGGTAGAGACAATGGATTATATGCATGGCCTTTGTCCGACGGTCTGTCATAATTTGGAAGCATACAAAGGTGAAACTATCTTTAGATTTGTGTTCTACATTTTGAAGTTTAAGTGCTGAAACCTAATTTTAGTGCACTTTTATTTGAAAAGTATGTATAAAACGTATAGATAAAGTATTGCTTGTTTGTACATAGATTCTCGTCTTTGTATTAGAATTGATTGGAATGTAAAATATAGCTGTTAAACCTGTATCTCTTGTTAATGCAATATTTTTCTATCGAAATGTGATTTTTTTTATTCTTCGCTCTTCGCTCGCTCAAGAATTTTCCTGTTAAAATAAAAAAAAAAAAATCGCTCGCCTCTTCAACTAAAAAAAAAAAAAAACCGTAGACAAACAGATCAATTTGGTGTGGCCTTAGCTAATATTGCAAAATAACTGTGTTTGGCATGTTTTAAGCGTATTCGTCCTTCTGTTTTCTTTGTATGCTTTCAATGTTTTTTTCCTTATTCATTAACAACTCCAAAAAGGTTAATGGAACAAAACCATGACCGAGTTCTAAAAAGAAAAGCGCAAATATAAGGCTGTATGCTTACACAGAAATGACAGCAATATACAGTTTCTGGCGTCTTGGCAAGGTTTAATCAGGCATTGAACCTCAATTTCGTCCACAAACGCAATACATGAAAACAAACCAAGCACAATAGATAAGTCTGTAGCTTCTTTAAATGTGGAGAAAACAAATTTCAAATCAGCTGCTGTAAAATATTAAGACAGACAGACAGACAGACAGACAGATAGTTTATTCAGACTTATACAACAGTACATCTTCTTCATACTCAAAAATACAAATTATTTTCTGTCACATGAGTGCGGATAATAACATAACATTTTGTAACATAAAAGTCA
>VMBQ01015655.1:0-12141 GCA_007657795.1 Dreissena rostriformis | reverse complement strand
TCATTACTAAGGGAAGTAACTGCGCGTGGACCAGTTTATGAATATGAAAAAGCACATAACAGGTCTTGAACGGCACGTGAATCGCCTTGTTAATACGCAATTTCTCCCGTTCAAGCCCTCCTTTTGCCAAGTGTTTGCACCCCGCCAGAGGGCAGTTTAGATAGAGTTTATGAAATAATAAACATAGATGTCAGTTTTTTCTGATGAGAATCAAGTTTAATGACCAAACATTATAAACACCTATCGTCAACAATATGATATCCTTGTTTTAAGATTGTATTTTGTTAGCGACCGTACCAATGACGACGCCTCTGACCAGATAGCTTGGAGCTTTATGACGGTCCATTTCTGGCGTGAAAGCGCCGTAGGTTCATGGAAAATAACTCTTCTTGATATCGATGGCGGAAATGGTAAGAATTTAGTACTTTAGTCGGAAAGTTAAAATTAAAAGCACAAAGTACCATTACTAAAACATGCAATTTTGTTTTCACCAACTTGTTTGACTTATTTTTCTACTTACTTGATTTGCTTAATCGTGTCTCTAAATTGATGCCATTAAAGCATTTTATCGGATCAAAATGCAGTTACTATTATAACAAGCAGTCGTAAACATGATCATATTTGAAAATTTACTATATACATGTTCCATTGATGTATATATTCCCGATGTTTATTAGTTTAATAATACCTTATAGCGCGTTAAATAAAATATGTGCTGAGCAAGCTCCGCGCCTTTCTAAACAATAAAATTTTACTAAATATGTGAAAACTGTTACTTAATAACAAACTTGCCGAATTGTTATTCACCGTCGATCCAGAAGTGCAGTTCTAAGACGTCATGTGACGTAAACCATGGTATCAATGATTGTCGAGTTAATATGTAGCATTTTTGCAAGGTTTATTTGGTGCAATCAGTCGAAAGGGTGTTATTTACTACTAAATTGCAATATATTATAAATATATGTTACTAATTGCACGGTAAGTGCTTTTAGTTTTATCAGGCTCCGACTACCATTTACCGATTTAGTATCACAGTTATTGAATAACGCAACACAATGAAATTGTTCTGAAATGCAGCAAAAACTACTACTTCAATTTTACCTATTGTGATGATACTTCTACTATTACTAGACCTTGTTTCAGACGTTAACCTGAACGGCTGGGAACTGACAGTGTACGGCACCGTAACAGACCCATTAGCCGGAACGCCATCGGGTATAATATATATTTTTGATTGTTTTTAAAGAGCCTTGTAATTTGTCAGGTCGTTAATCCGCCGTCAAACGTACACTTGTATAGGAATAAGGTTAGGGTTACAGTTAGGGTTAACCCTAACCCTCAGATAGTGATTAATCCTTATAAAGACACATTCTCTAGTAAATGTGGGTTTAGTAGATAAAATGCTTTGGACACTGGAATCAAATAGGTTAACATGGTTTGCGATCTATATCTTGAACATTATCATTTACCGAGCTTTTTATATTTCACGTGATATTAATGAGACAAGACCCCTGCTGATTTTGATTTATTATGACGTCTTAGAAGAACGTTACATTGGTTACTTATTTTAAATGAGGTGTCTGCTTCACATCTTGGGAACTACTCCATACTTTTCATATATCACATGGCGATTGGTCTTTATATGATTGATTATTAAGTAGGACAAAGTTCAAGGTCATATGATTTATTAATACCTACATCATAGAATACAAATGTACACAACAAAACTTTGTTTATACATGTCAACATATAAGCAACACAGAACAACGTCGTTTATGTACAGAACATTATTTATGTTCAGTTTATGGAAGAATTGGTAACTGGCACCATTGAATGCAAGAACAACGTTTGCGTTGCGTCCGTTCAGAAAAAAAAAGGTCCTACGAACTAACATTACATGAAATGTCGTTTATTGTGTACATTTATTGACTAGCTATATAGCGCAAATTACCAAGGTGTTTACTGCCTGCGGGTATTGTACTCTTGAATATGTTTGATCAAAGTTATTGTATAGGAAAAATTAGATTAGATTACAAAATTGAATATTAAAACATTTTACATGTTTTCATTTATCTACATTTTACATCACTCATTTAGTCTCCACGCGCTCTGAGTATCGCGAACAGAAAGACGTTTTCTCAAATCGCTTACATTGTATTTATCAAAGACGCATTTTCAGAATGTGTTGCTAGACAAAAACAGATCTCTTAAATAAAACATTATAAACAAGATCAGTATCAAACTGCTTCTTTCTTTTCAGATCATAGTTTTATTGTTTATGCTTCCTCTAAAACATGATGAGGTATTGTTTACTAGCTACATATGTTTCTTCTTTAAAAACATGCAAGTATTATGGATACAAATCAATTTAGATATTTATTATAGGGAATGCTGAGACACAGCCTCTTTAATTCAATATTAATGTTTATTCCACACAGAGCCCTCGTCCTCGTCTACGAACATTGGTCTTATTGTCGGGGTCGTCGTTGGCGGTGTCATTGGCCTCGTTAGTATTGGGGTCGTGATTTACGTCGTATTGCAGAATATTGGTATAATGAAGGTACAACCATCTGTCAACAATGTAGCTGAAAGTAACGCTGGATACACAAATTCTGGGAATGAACAACATGGTGGTCAGGATGGTATTATATTGGAGGATATTTAAATACCGCTGGCGCTCCCGCTACAGTCGGGCATTCAATGGGTACCGGATTCCACCTTCCGCGTATCTCTAACGCGCAGAATTTCTCGTGATTTGTCTTCCACCAATTGTCGATGAATATATTATCACCTTCTCTACCTCCAATGAATATCGACTTCAATCTCCAGTGGTCCTTCTTTTATCAATTGTCGGCGATAAAATCTCATGTAATACATATTGCAGCAAAAAGCAATGGTTATTATTAACATAAAGCTCTTTTGTCAATACCTTACATAAGGAGTACTTGAAATTGTTTTGAAATAATAAATGTGATTTGTGTACAACACATCTAGAAAATCATTGGAATAGCAAGTTTGTGTTTGTATTTTAGCACAAATGTGTCCCTGTGTACACTTGTTATTTGTGTGACATAATACTTTGCACCAAAGGATGATCATAAGGCATTTTTTATCTGGAAATGATAACATATATGCTTGATGTTAACCTATGCACACTTTACTGTTATAGATGTTGCACTTTTTTATTAGGTAACGGTTGGTTATTGATGTAATTAATGATGTAGAATAACTTTCTTTTTTTAATATAATTGTATTTTAATAAATATGCTGTGTTGTGATTTTGTATCAACAAAATATAAAGTACTTGCGTTGTGTCATTCTGCATTTAATATATCGCGTTCTCTTACTGGAATATTAGTATGATGAACCAAGAACTATTTTTTAAAAAAGTTACTAGAATGTCCACAGCTGATTGTGCATGCCGCTTTGTTTGAATGAAAGTAAAGGGTGAATTTCCGCAATCCGCCATATTTAATAGATATTTAAATAATTGTAATGTTTAAGAAGTGGTGCGATCTACGATCATAAAACAATCGAAACGTTACCTTTTTGTGCCAATATCACAAATTAAAGAACTATCTACTGCCTTCTTGACAAAAATCGAACCAGCAGTCTATTTACCTTGTCGTTTCTTTACAGGAGAGTGTGGACATTTATAATTATATTGGACAAAATTGCCTTTGCTTTATTGATTTATTAGTGTAGACTTTAATTCAGGTTAAGAAAGCGAAGATTGGCAAAGTTCATCCCAAACTGTTATGACTTTCTAATAAAACAAAATGACAATTTGAAATGTTGAGTAGCTTGCTTTTAGAGCGTGCATTCCATGTAAGCGTCGTTTATTGACATATGATTTAAGAGCTTGATGGAATTTTATCTCGAGAATGAATGATTTGGCTATGCTTTTAATGCCAACTGCCTCGTTACATAGTCTGAAAGGATTATTAGAAATGTAATTTATTTGTAAATATATATCCGAAAAGGTACAATCGTTCGAAATACTATAACATAGTAATTAAATAATAAACGATTTTGGAAGTAGATAAGTTTTATTTTTAAATGCATAAAAAAAAGAAAAACATCTTCGACGGAACCGAGACTTTAACTTTATCCACGAACATGTATTTGTGTGTATACTGACATGAGTGAATTTCAAAAGACACGTTTCAAGACAAGAATTAATGTGTCTTTATGATAGGACTAGTCAAAAATAATTAATTCAATAAAAGTTTGTATAGAGGCGTTTGTTGTTATTAACAACACGTGTAAAGAATGCCTTACATGTTGTGTTGCTTCAAATGTTACAAACAAATACATTAACAGAAATGGCGCAAAAGAGATACACAATTGACTGTTGACAATATATGCAGAACAACTTCGCATGGCTTCTACAATACAGAGTTATTCCTTCATCCGGATGTTTTTCACACTGATTAATGTCATCCAATTCTTTCCCGTCGGCCATGTGTTTATCGTTGACAAACTTCGCAGAATGTTTGTGCTTTCGTGTGAAGTCCTTTATTCTTGCTACCAGACCACGTGAAATCATCAACAATATCCGAAAAAAACTGTAATCAATTTATCATTCAAGTCATTTTACCTTGCATTCCCTTTTTAAAAAATTGGGCAATACAAAGGTCTATCAAGGCTTAATTGTATACAAATCTGAATTAAAGTTAAACAGTTTCCGAGGCGATCAAGAGTAAAGACTCAAACTTTCTTATCAGTCATAGTATGCTTATTCTTTATATCCTTATTTATATCTTCAATAGACCAGCAGCTAATTGTATGAATCTGGATAACCTTTTCCAGCGGATAACCCTTCATGTTTTCGGTTAGGAATTGAATAAAAATATCGATATCCGAACAGGTCCACGTTTGAGTTATGTTTTGATTTAGATTTAGCCAAGGTATTTGGCTTCGGTTATATTTATTTGACAAAATGGCTGACATTTAAATACCGCCCGCTAGACGAACAATACAATTTTGACGAATTTACAGATTTACGGAAACTGACGACCTAACAGAAATACGCCGACGATTTAGATTTACACCTGACAACATTGACCGCATAGAAAGACTGATGGAACATAGACTTGGGATACCAACCGGGCGGAAACAACCCCTGAAACTGATGCAGCAAATATTTATAACACTGAGATTGTTTGCTTCCGGTTTTTTTGCAATTAATATGGGATACTTTTGGGATGGACATTGCAACGGTTTCATCGGTCGACCCCAGATTAACTCACGAACTGTGTTACTTAAAGACCGAATAATGAAATCCCTGACGACGGACAGACACAAATCAATTTAACATTTTTTTTCTTACAAAATCGATGGGTTTTTATCCGAAATTGCGGCGATCGACGGGACCCATGTTCGTATCATTGCTCCCCATGAACACTAGCAGAAATATGTCAACCGAAAGCACTACCATAGTGTTAATGTACCGGCGACGTTTGATCATAGAGGTATTTATTAATTTGTTTAAAGTACATAATCAAATCAAGGAGTAACATAATGACCGCTTTTGCTCTAGCTTAACAACAATTTAGTAAAATTTATAAAGACTAATTTAGATTATTTAAAAATTACACCTGGCTGATATTGTTTATAAATTATTTTATTTATTTTTTGCTGCTAGCTTTATGTAATGCTTATAACATATATAATGTTCTTTAAATACCGTATGTCGTTGTACCCTTATTTTCTTGCTGCATTTGTGCTTGTATTTATATACAAATATTATCTTGTTTATATCATCCTAGTAACTGTGTTGTAACATAATATAGTATGTGTTACCTTACCCAAACAGCTTGACCTAAACTTAAATTATTTTGTAACTAACCTTTATACCTTTTGTTCACATTATAACAAATGTGCTGAGAGTATTAATAAACGAAACACTCAATACGATTAAAATAATAAGCAATACAAAATAATTATAATATTTATTGAATAATTATATTGAATATTGAATAACATTTATAACAACAATACCTAATAATATTCATAGCAATAATAAAGAGTAATATTAATAATCAACAAAACATAACACTATTTGTAGACGAATTATTGAAGACGACTGGACATATAATTCCTTCACACTTTGTCTTTTGCAAGCGCCATCAGGTGGTTTCCCTGCTCGAAAAATTCTTTTCTCGTCTTCATCAGCAGCAACTGTTCCTTGTGGACGTTAATGTCGCAAACATAATAGGCCATCTGAAGTTTCTTCAGGGTCTGCTCTTTTTTATTTATTGGAAAGGGCTTTATAGAATTTGAACCATATATATTTATAAATAATAACCTTATTACAAAATCTTATTTCTTGTCATGGTTTAAGTGTTGTTTAAAAATAGAGCCATATGGTGTCATGCATCTGCAGTATCTATGTTACTTTTAAAATCAATGTAAGGTTTAATATTTTTCCCATTTAAATTTGAATGCATTAATGATTTTTGTTTCAATTAATTATAATAAATGCAATTATTACACAAATTTGAATATTTTAGAAATGAGAACAAAAATGTGGATAGTATACCTTCTACCAATATCCGGATTACTGCTTGGTTTCGTCTTGCTATCTGTCATTATTTGTAGGAACAGGCACACTTAGGACTGACATGCAGATAATTATTTTACATAGTATTAAGCATTTATATCTATCTTAAAGAAAATCATGATCCTTAGTGCACATTTAATTTCATCGGGTACCTATTAACCATGTTAAATTTCAATAACTTGTTATGGAATAACAACTCTTTAAGTTAATACATTTAGCTTATCATTTTGACTTCATAAGTGGCCAATAGGCATTTCTTGATTTTATAAGCGTATTATCACCTTTGTCAGAACAGTTCTGCTGATGTTTGTGAAACAAAAATAATCATTTATAAGTACATTATTACTATTGTGTAAGCCATTTATTAATGCATGTACACCAATAAATAAATTGTTATCGATATATTGAGTGATACATTGTTATGTAATGTCATTTGTGTGTTTTTCTTAATGATCCATATTAATTGGTTATAATTGCCGGATGCAAGTGATTAACAATGATAAGCTATATAACACTCATTGACAGATTGCCATAAGACATGTATTAAAAATAAAAGTAACAATTTAACGTGCCATTAACGGTTTCATTACGGCCCATTCCGTATTTATCTTCACCAAAGTTGAGGTACTAAATACATAAACATCATTAAAATACACAAAACGTAGATTTATAATTATATTTAAATATTAATCAAAGTAACAATTTATTACCCTTAAGAAGCCTAATTTGCCTTGGTAAACGGATCTCCGCTCATGTCGGAGTCGTGGAGATGTCATAAACAAGAGTATGTAACAATTATAAACAAACGCATGATTTCTCAGAATGTGAGCATAATTGCAAGTAAAAATGTTAATAATACGAGATTATTTTGTCAATTCCTCGCCTTCATTAAAGGCATTTGCGTTCATAGTAGTAATGCCTTTAAGTGTTATTTGACCTTCGAAACACTGAACTCTTCCAAAAGGCTTCACAATCTAGACATCAGCGTGTTATACTTTATCAGTGACATTGTGATTTGTGAGCGACAATGTTGCACAGAATGTTTTTTGTTTCTTTCAAAGGAATTTAAAATAAAATGGATTTAATTACCATCAAATTCAAGCAGGTCAGCATACAATACGCATATTACGGTTTCCGATCTATGATTTTACAAAACCACGCCTCTTTAAAATTTAAAAACACGTTTTGTTATGTTTTTTTCTGAACTAAATAAAAGTTGCTTTGGAAAACGGATACCATGAAAAATAGTATTGCCAACTATTTTGAAATTTTAAAGAGTACTTGTGGATTTTGATTTCTTATTTTTGTAATTTTTGACCGATCGCTTCACTATTTTAACAATAATATGCTTTAAATACCTTCCACGTGTGGCGGATTTAGGCACCAGTAACTTTCATTCAGACAATGCTGCATGCATGAAGCTATTTCCGCCATCATCAGAGGACATTCCAATTACTTTTTTATCAGTAGTTCCTAGTTCATCATACACATGTTCCTTTAAGGGAACATACTATATATCATGCAAAAACCATAGCAAGAACACAGCACATTGTTTTATCATAGACTTGTATCATCAAAAGGTAATGTATTCTACATCAACAATAACATTTATAAATAACCGTAACATAATTTAAAAAGTGCAACATCTCTTAAACAGTTAAGTGTATATAGGTAAACATGAAATATAGAGAATAGCACAGTTTGTTGTAATATATTTTATTAATCAAACGAAAACTTATTATACATCAATGACTACATTTATAAACAACCGTTACCTTATTTAAATATGCAACATCTCTAAAACAGTAAAGTGTGTATATGTTAACATCAAATATAGAGAATTGCACATTATGTTATAAAATACTTTAATCATCAAAAAGAAATGTATTCTACATCAATAAATACATTTATAAACAACCGTTACCTAATTAAACAAGCGAAACAGCTTTAAAACAGTAAAGTGTGTATAGGTTAACAACCTATATAGGGAATCATATCCAGTTAAAACATCCCTTAAGATCATCCGTTTGTGCAAAGAAGTATGGCACACAAATATCACGTGCACACAGGGACACATTTGTGCTCAATACAAACAAACACAAACTTGCCATTCCGCTAATTTTCTAGATGTTTTGTACACAAAAATAAACATTTATTATTTCAAACAATTGTAAATACTCTTTATGTATTTAAAACAGCATTACAATGATTACCGTTGCTTTTTCTGCAATATGTATTACGTGAGATTTTATCGTCGACAACTGATAGAAGACGGGCCACAGCATGTTGTAATCGATACTCATTGTAGGAAGAGGAAATCACGTGACATTGTAGCCGTCGATTATTGGTGGAAGATAAATCATGATAAATTATGCGCGTTAGAGATTGGCGGAATGAGGAATGGGGTACCAATTGAGTGCCCGGCAATAGACCCACCAGTCACAGTATTGACACAGCCTCCAGTATTTCTACCATCGTCGCCAGCACTATGTCAACACCAAAACTTTGTCTATCCAGCAATGGGGTGTATCGTTGGCTTTACAATCTTCAACCATGTGACATAAATCACGACCGCAATAATACCGACGCCGACGACACCGCCGCCGACGGCGACTCCGACAATAAGGCCAATCGTGGACGGAGACGAGGACTCTGTGTGGAATAAACATTGTTTTAATAATTAAATGGGCAGCGTCTCAGTGTTTACTATGAGAAATTAATATCTCCGACTGACATGTATCCATAATACTTGCGTGTTTATAAACACGAGACATCCGTAGCTGGTTAACAACACATCATATTTCTTAGAGAGAAAGCATAAACAATAAAACTAAGGTTTTACATATAAAAAACAGTTTGAATGGATAAAGATCATGTATTATTTTTATGTTAAAGATCTGTTTTCGTCATGCCATAAACTGTGAAAATGTGCCTTACATAAAAACAATGTAAGCGATTTGAGCAAACATAATGTTGTTTACAAAAATCAGGGCGCGTGGATCATGCATTATTGATGTAGATAAATGTGAACATAAACAAATGAATATGAAATATTTAATCGTATTTTCCGATTCAAGACCTTTGATCAAACACATTCAAGAGTACATTACACGCAGACAGTACATTCCTTCGTAATTTGAGGTATATAGCTAGTGTATGAATGTATCAAGTAAACAAATTACGCCATTTAATGAAGTGTAAGTTCGTAGGAAGGCTGCGATCGGTTGCCGCCCCTTATTGTTTTTCAAAACGTAACGAAAACGTTGTTCTTGCATTCACGGACGCCAGGTTCCCAATTATTCAATACTTTGAATATAATAACGGTTCTGTACATTACCGACGTTGTTCTGTGTTGCGTATATGTTAACATGTATAAACGCAGTTTTGTTTTGTACATTTGTATTACGTGATGTGATGTCAAATCGTTCTATACAAACGACATGTTTGGAACACATTCACTACATTTTTCTAAATGCTATGTGCAGTTATCAAGTTGTTCCGTTATTACGTCATTTTGATGAGTGCATATGTGGTTCCATTCTGTGCATTTGCATTATGTTATGATCATTTATCAAGTTGTTTTTCGTATGTCATATCGTTTGGGGCTAAAACCATTCCATTCTTTGAACTAGTATGTTATGTACATGTGTCAATCAGTTTGTTTATAATACTGTACATCGGCCATTATGTTATGTCAATTTATCAAGTCGGATTTCATTGAAGTAATTTTGTATTCATGTTTACATATGGTATCGTTCTGTGAACATTAATCTTGTATGTGTGTGCAGCTATCCGGTTAATCTGTTCTAACGTCAGTTCTGTCCCATAAAACATCGCTATGTTTTAACATGTGTTATTATGATATTTACAGTTATATATTGTTTGTTCTTACTTCATTATGTCATTTAAAACATCGTTGTATTTTATTTAAATCCACAGAACTTAACAGCCAACAAACGTGTCATGTGTTCTGGTGATCGCAAATGACGTTAAACTGAGAACTATTTCTTATGTACAACATGAATTTTGAATTGTTAGAAAACTCTTGACACGAATGGATAGTACATCGTATGAGTAATTATACATGTAGATAATTTTCTGTAGTAGTAGCTGTTCATGTATATAATACACCGTAGGATTATTTTAACACTTGTATTTACTGCTTAGGCATCACCAGTACTTGTATACAGAATACATACGATAAAAGTCACAAAAATTTATCATTTTACCGATTACAATGCGTTTTTACCTTTTGGTCTGCATGTTAATAATAAAATCTCTGTCAACCAAATTGTATTCCAGCCAATATGTATGATATGATTCTAAAACTACATTTTCATTTTTGTATGTCTCCCCCTTGATTTAAAGTCTGGGAATGGTGGTTTCGAGACGTTTGCAGATTTTGGTCAACAATCGTCAAATCTTATCTCAAAGTGACGCATTGATCATGAATATGGAAATCGATTACTCGTCAAAAAAAAACTCTTCCTACGCACAATTTATTTAAGCATACGAAAAAAGTTTTAAAAAACAACAACTGAAGTTGATATATAAAAATATACTCAACTTCAATGAATGTAAGCATGCGATTTAATGGGAAATGTGATTTGCTGATCAAAAACATGTACTTATTATTCAGTCAATCAGTCGGTTAGTCCGTACAAAAAATATAAGTCAGTGAACACCATAGTTCTGTCAATGAGTTAAAAACTAGTTTTACATAACGGGTACCTGTGACCTTTATATTCAAAATAATAAACGCAAAAGGGATGTTTATACGTACAGATCACTTATACCAATCTTAAGGGTTCTCGAGATATTGGGTGTGTATAACCTATGCGCTACTGATTCCAAAGTAAATAGGGTATTGTCTTTAACAATACCACGTGGAAAAGGAAAGCTTCAAACTATATAGTTATCACGATATTTAATGGACAAAAAGTGCCATATTTATGAATCACATGTCCTTGACCTTTTCCTACTGAACAAACAATCATATAAAGACCAATCACGATATGAAATGTGAAAGCTATGCATTGCTCAAGATGTTTAGCAGGGACCTAATGTAAAGTGAGTAATACATGTGACGTTTATTTATGACGTCCTTTTAAACCAAAATCGGTAGGCGTCTTGTCCCATTTAGAGCATATGAAATATGAAAGCTCTGCAAATGATATTTCTAAAGAAAATTAGTTGAAAAAATTGTTACATATTTGAATCCAGTTTCCAAGACCTTTAATCTACTAAACCAACATAAAAAAAAGAATTTCTCTTCATAAATGCCCATCACTATCTCATAAATTAAAAGCTTTAAAATGATTATTTCACCAGATATTGAACGGACAACATGTGTGACGTTGATCCATGTTTGACGGTGGATAAACTAACGGACAAACTACAAGACTCATAAAATGCAGGGAATATATAAAATATACCTGATGGCGTTCCGAGTAATGGGTCTGTTACGGTGCCGTACACTGTAATTTCCCAGCCTAAGAGGTTAATTTCTGAAACAAAATGATGTAGTATTAGTAGTAGTAGTAGTAGAAGTAGTAGAAGTAGAAGTAGTAGTAGTA
>VMBQ01015653.1:0-12165 GCA_007657795.1 Dreissena rostriformis | reverse complement strand
AAGACATTTTTTCAGTTAGTAAAGACAAACAATGATAAATAAGTTATTATTACATACAAAAAAAACATAGAGAAACAATAATAGGTGTTTGTAATTGTATAATTAAGTTTCTGCGACAATGGCATACAATAGTTCCCATTAGTAAGTCGTTTTATCAAATACTGGTGTAGAATACTCCAAATGAGTTTAAATAGGTATCCTAAACAAACCTATATTATGTTATATGATCTTGACTCAGTAGGTAGGCATACATGGGCATCAGAAGTAAGAGTAATCCTTTGTAAGTACTTGTTTGGCTTTCTCAAGACATCGGAGACATTGATAATTTTATACATAGTTTTAGGCTTAGAGTATCAGATTGCCTTTAAACAAGACTGGAGAAATCATATTGATTATTCTCCTAGATGTGATCACTATAAACATTTTGGTTATGTACATACTGTTTTAACCACAATATCGTTGTTGTTGAGGATGAGCATCATGTTTTATTTGATTGTAAAATGATCAAGTACACCCATCGTCGTATGTCAACTTTGTAACCACTTTGTTTGCATTTGAACCATTGTTTAGTTATTTATAAAACTGCTTTTTTTATTTGTTCCTACTCTGTCAGATTACAATTATTAATGTATGTACATATATGCTTATATTCAAGTCTATATTTATGCATTTTGTTATGGGCCAGTGGCCTCGAATCAAATACCGAATAAACTTGTAAACTTGTATTCAATGTCAAACGATTCTAAATTATTTTTTTAAATTGATATTTTTTCAAGTTATCATATTCGTACTTTATGTATTTCTTGGCGCCGGCTATGCTTGGAATGTATTTATTTATTTTACCTTTGTATAAGTCAAGCTTTATAGTCAAAATAACATTATGTATGGCACTAGCAGACTTTGTCAAATATCCAAGGAGAAACATTGGCGACTGATGATTTACTTGCATTTAAAAGCCAGTTGGACAAGAGGTAAAATGTACACTGGCATTAACACAAGTGTTGGGTTGGTGTTGTCCAAAATCTATGGCGGATTATAATACAAATTACAAAATTATCGTCGTAAAAATACGCAATTTTAGTACAAACAAGAAGTATCTTTAAAAAATGAAATAAATTCAAACTTCAATGCTCAAATATAGTTGTTAATTTTCTGATAAAAACGATAATTGAATGGGTTTTCTTAAATAGCCCGGTGCAGAAATGTCGTCAGCTCTATATCTTTATATCGTCGGGTATCGATAAAACTTAACACATAGCCATTCAAGCAGTTCAATTCAATACACGGGTTTTGGGGGGATTTCCATGTAACGCAAACACTTAGTATATCGCTTCCCAAATCGTGACCTGTAGGATTGCAAAATTGACTAAACGGATCATTTGGGTTTTATTTTGCATAAATATAGCGTAAAAATCAATACCTATGTTGAGGTGTTTATTGAATCACTCTGGTTTCTTCGTTCAATGACCTAAATGTATAAACTACTCTAAATATACTCTACAGCTGTACTTGTTATGATATATATTGATCGAAATAATATAAACAAGAAATATCTTTAAAAAAGATAAACGGCGTTGATGGTGGTTGAAAGGTAAAGAGTTTAATGAATGAGATCAAAGATACTGAATGTCTTTTTCCATGCAATTTTTAGCTGCATCACACGCCGAACGGGATGTTATGCGGAGGTTCTGAGGCTTATTTTACATTATTACATATTGCGTATCATATATATATNTTGTTATGGGCCGGTGGCCTTGAATCAAATACCGAATAAACTTAAACTTAAACTTAAGCAGCATAGTAGTTATAGAAGTAGTAATCAATGTGATCAATTTAAATAATTTCTAATTTTCTTATTTACTTATTGAGTATTAGATATTTGATAAGGCATGGACTAATATGACAATGAGTGTACTATCTTTGCGAACAACTAATTTTACTGAGAAAAATTGACGTAGCTTAAACGTATCACAATTCGAACAAAGTAGTTCCGTTAAAACTTAAAAGTTAACACGGATTCTAAACTTTGCAGTAGCCTTACTATATGTTTAAATGAAATAAAATGTTCGGAAAACTGTATATTAACTAGTAAAGCCTATCGATGTAATAATAAACCGCCTTAAACGTAAAGCAATTAATATGCGTATAAATCGTAGAACAGTTTTGAAAATATTTAACCATGGAAACCGTTAACACACCTGGATCATTCGGCTTAAAATTAAGCCCAGGTTTTACCACGCATACTATCAATATATTGTGACGTCGGTACGTTAATATTAAAACCAGCTTGTACACAATCATAGCGGAGTAGAACATAGGTCAAGATTCTTTTATATTCTGCTTACGTTTGATGCAATTTAAGACATGAATCGGTTTGGCTATTTTGAGTTGTGTACCTGTAAATAAGCGAGAAGAGAAGAAAGTCTCTAAATGTTTGAACGGTACTGTCGAGGAGACATCTCATGACACATTAATTAATATCGCCTACTTAATTTTTATTTTAAATGATACAAATAAACCAACATATTTCGATTTCAAAGTATGACAGAAAACAAACAAATACGGTCACACATCGGTCACTATGGGACGTCTAGAATGAAGTTATGCAACACTATACCAACACTCTACTTATATATATTTTTTTGCTCTAGTGCACATCGTTGCTTTAGACGAGTCGTTAAATCATGTGATTATCATTCGGGTGCCATCGCTTTCATCGCATTGGGACCGTTCTCAATTTTCCTCATCTTATTTGAAAAGTCCTGATATGTTGGGTATAGCCTTGATAAAAACGTTGCACCTTACAATCCCAAGTCAATTGTGAATATACATTAATTATTAAATGTCCCATATGGTTGCGATAATTACTACGTATTAACATATTTAATCTATATGCAAATAAGCGGCGCATCCGTCAAGATTGAACTATTAAGTATCAAATTCGTGATTGCCCGTGTGGCACGACCTGCCATGGGGAATGTCTAGGTGTAAGCATACTGATATTTTTTTTTTTTTAATTTCCAATACCGAACAAAACTATGGATCGATAATGAATAAACTGCTTCATCTTTTATGAGTTGATTTCAAGTATAACACTAATAATATTGGAATAATATTTGGACGTGTTTGTTATTTAAGATCTTTCAATAATGGTTTGTTGAACATACAAGAATGCTGAGTTCAATAACATGTCCCATCACGTGGCCAATTTATTTGCGGCAAGTGCTTACGTGCTAACGTTTCCATCCCTAACATTGCAAGCACAATGTAGACAACCAACATTACTATGTGGCAGTTGTTCACGTGGGGAACCAACAGACATACGATATATTTCAGTGAATTAACTAGTCCATTTTATGCTATATCCCTCCATTATAAAAATATCAATTTACGCACACAATCCTTAATGTAGTTAATAAATAACTTAATGCAGTACGCTGAGATAAATGTGTTATACAAGAAACAAACGAAGATAAAGTATCAATTTATTTATTCTTTAAAATGGTGTTCCAACTGTTAAACGGTTGTTTTCTATATTTGCTCAAGGACGCAATACCGTTCACCGGTGTAACAACAGAAGTGGAAATATAGCATCGATTGCCACCATTCTATGTATTACTTTACAGCTACATGTGGTATGTGTCGTGTGTTGTTGCCATCTGAGTTTGAATCTATAAAAACAACTTCTAACACTTGCCTGTGAATACCAAGGTATATATAACTTAAAATGTGCTATGTATATACTCATAACTTGTTTTTGGTGATCATCTTAAGTATTTGGTTACGCAATTTTCATTGTTTTGTTGATGCGTTGTTCAGATCAGATTTTGCGTGTGTTTTTTTTTTATCAGAATATATCAGTTTTTACTTAAATTAAATTGCAGTATATGGATATAACAATATATGATCAAACGTAAAGACGTTCGCGAAAATTACATACTGACAACATACTGTCAACAAAATGAATGAACGCGCATAAATGTATCTTCAAAGTAAAGCAAGAAAACAAATGTGATTCGCTGATTTAATAATAAAAATCGTGTTTAATCAAGCAAATGGAACTTGTTTATATTGCACAGCAAAATATATGGGAAATAATACTAACTAAAAATGTTTGCTCTTTTATCGGAAAAATAAAATTGAGAAAGTGTATAATACTTAAAGTACTTTTGCACTCTATAATTGCATAACATTTAATTGAAGTTAGATGAAACTTCATTGATCTAGAGAAAACATTGAGAGTAAGTCAGAGTGAAAGAACAGTAACTCTTTATCGCGGATGGAGTAAATTCCCAGCCAATTGACACAGTTTAATTTAAAGTTTAAGTTTATCGTGAAGACTATAACTCAAAATGTATCAAGGTAAATCCAATGAAAAATCATTTATTAATAGAATACGTTGACAGGTAGTGCCGAGTACGTTAACTACAACACGTTCGTTGATATTTACTAAATAAATAACATTTTTTGTATTTGCTTATGCAAAACATTACTATTAGTATGAAATTTATTGTAATTCATTTATGAATAGAGGACATTAACATCTATGCTTTTCAATAAATAAACAAAACATTTTCCTAACTTTCAAGGTCAAGTTAACACTTTTGGGTAAAAACAAGACGGTACTTACAGTGAAAGCACTTGTTTATTTTTGTTTTAGTTTCCCTCGTCGAACGATTAACATTCTTATGTACATACGATGCAAACTACAAATGTTCACTGTATTTTGTGTTTTTATAACTAAATATACGCATTTCTAGTTATTGACAAGAACCAACTTAATAAGGCAACCTCTGTTGTTTTTATATTCTTTGGAATTGTACTGACATATGACTATAAGTTGCACGACGTCTAACTGACCTTGACTGACCTCGTAAGATGTGATTCAGGGTCAGTAAATATGTATTTTGCAAGGTATTTTCCTGGTTTATTTCCCGGTAACGACCACTTGCTGCTTATGAACAACAACTGATCGTATACAAATGAAAAGCGAATTATCAGTACGAGGTAACATAATGCATGGTATATTGCTTTGCAAAAAAATCCGGATTCCATTTTGTAGTCGTACAGTAATACATACAAGTCATATGTTAAAATGATTGAATTGAGAATGCTTTCGAACTTGTTTTTAACATTTATAAGACCACTGCACTGAGCTTTAAAACTCGTCGTAAAAACTACATTTACATATGTAATACCCCGACGTTTACCGTTATCAATTCTTTAACATTGTACTCCGATTTTTATTCATTCTATCAATTTGCATTAAATGTTTAAATTGAATGTTAAATTTTTCAAATAAAATCTTATTTTGACAAATGTGTAATTTCTTAATCGCTAGTTGTACATTAAGGCCTAATTTGAAATACAAGCAACACCAACTCGTAAATAGCATGAATAATTATCCATTCTCTATTTTTCTTGTCGTAATTATCTCACACAACCCCAAATGTCAACTACCAATCATTTATAATACAAATAATTTGAAAATATACTACATCACACTTAAAGTATTATTATTACAGGGTCGTTGTCGATGTATGCGTATAATCATACAATTGATGAATACCCTTTAATGACTTTCTCCAGTTCTGCATTCAGTTGTTTGTAATCAGCCTCATCGATATCGCTGTACGATGAATGCAGAGACAATTCCGCCATTTCCAAGTGTGTTACTGGTGATAATGATTGTCGCTGTTCTTGATAAACCAGTAAGGATTTTACCGGCGACGCAGATCTTCTACGAAATATGTAACTGTCAGTTTGGTAAATGGTAAATTTCAAATTGCTCGACGATTTTTTTTTGTCAATCTCTAGCTAACACATTGTACCTTCCATCGAGTTAAAACGTTGCTTGACCCAGTACCACTGTAGCACGCGTATTTAAAGCTCGCTGACATTCCCGACTTGAACTCGCATATATAATTGGGTTCATCAGCGAATTTCAATATCCAAGCCAGAAAAAAAACGGTGAAAAGTTTATCAGGGACATAACATGTCGCACACGAGACACCTGAAAATAGATATCAAACAATGGTTTGCAAGAGAGTTTTCTTATAATTAACAACATTTGCTATAAATCACAATCGATAACCCTATATCTATAATATATAACATTATTATCATAGCTTTTGCTGTTAAGCATGGTACTATAATGTTGTTTCTTGAACACTGCCATACCTGTCTTAACACACATACATTAGTTAAACAGCTTTCGTATATGCAGTATATGTTTAACTATCACAATGAAAATCAATGATATTATTGTCGTTCTAAGACTACTTTAACTTAACGACAAAGATATCATGGCACGAATATTAATATGCTAACATGATATTAATTAAGTTGAAAACATAAGTAGTATTAGGCATGAATTATATACGGACAAAGTCATGCCAGACTTTAAAATAAAGAAGAGAGGTAGGCTTGCTGAGAGTTCAAACTTTTCGTGTCGAGCATGACAATCTTCATTTTGTAACACTCTACTATTCAGTTTATCTTTTAATGATATCCGTGTATCGCAGTAAAACACCGTAAAACAAATGTAAACATTACGCAACCATTGAAATACACGTCCTTTAAAAGCAGTTGCAAGAGTATAACGGTTGAATTTATACGAGGGGCTGTTATCAGGTCAATTAGGCTGAAGTATTGTTTTTTTACATAATACATGTATGTCATTACAACCCTGTGTATGTGTAGCACTTACTCAAAGGTAAGCACAAGAAAAACGGAAACCAGCAACCAATGAAGACGCCAACGACAATGCCAAGTGTTTTTCGCCGCTTTTTTTCTCTCGTTTGAACTTGGCCAGTCTATCTGCTCGTGTTACCTTGGTGACGAATTTTCTGACCGAGCCTTAAGATTGTTACAACAAAAAGCAAAATCAAATACCATTATTTAATAAATACAGTGTCTGAGCTAATGCAATTACGTGAACATTTCTTTAATGTGAACTGCACAGTGATTATATAACTTAAAACTATTGGTGTGACCTATAGTGATTTATCATAGCGTTGCAGTTGAAGAACAGGAACAAATAATGTCAACGTCATCCCCAGGTGTCTGAAGCTGTGTATGTATATTAATAATGGATGAGTTTGGTCAAAGCATTTATAGTAAATTATCACATTTTATTGCACACCCTTATTAATTGATTAATAAACCTGACTTATTTCTCGTACGGGAATCGCGATTTGTTGTCATCGTCCACTACGATACAGTTGAATTAAAAAACGTAGAAATGTTTACAAATAAAACAATAAAATCATAATTTTGTTTACGGAATGTTAAACAACAAATAGTCCTTCACCAGATACTAACGGTAATCCAACACATGTGTGTTTTGTTTGAGGAGTGTTCGATTCAAGCTCTGAATAAATGTGTGCATTTAACATAACATGATTATTCCAATGGGATAACCCAAGTTGAATTAATTGTTTTGATGTTAAGTGGTTTAGTTATTTTCTTATTTTGCTTCTATTTGAATAACGATGATATGAGGTTCATGTCAATTAACATGTATGATTGTTGTGATTAAGTCTGGTCTCAGTGTGAGGTTAGGCTAGCCATCAAACGATCTAACCCCTTTCTCCAAATGCTTTGCTTTGACCGTACCAAGGCGGGTAACAACGCTGAAAGGATTATTTTATTACTTCTTACATGTATTGTTTTTAGTGATGAAAGAGGTTAACCAGTTAACCGGTAAACCTACCGAAACGACCAGTAAACCGGTTACATTTTGGGAAAAGGTTAACCTGATACAAAAATAAATATTATGCCTTTTTCATGGAATAATTCGTACAAGTTAAAGTTTTGCGCGCGACAAATTGCTAACTTACGCAGGCGACTTGTTAGAACAACATGCCGCACCAACGACGGTAATAAATGACGTGTCAACAATCAAAGTAATTAAGAAATAAATCAGTACCTTTGTGGTTACAAACAGAGGATCCGTTTTGATAATTGGCACTTTTGTTTTGTTTATTGCGAAAATTTAACTAGCAAACTGCGGAAAGTGGGGCCCCTATTAGCGAAGACGTAATTGACACATTTATCTAACTCGCGATAAAATCAGTTTAGACCATGGCCGACTAATTTTGCTGTTTTGCTGTTTTGTTAACCAATATCCAACACTGATTGCTCGCGAAAATAAAGTGTTTATAAGTAATAATTTTATCAACATATGTTTTCATTGTTAAAATCTTGTCGAGTTAAAGTCGTATTTGTTTTATCAGAAATTAATATTATTAGTAGTAATTAACGTCATCAACGATGCCCCAACTACCATCCGAAGCAAGTTTTTATTAAAGAAAAAATAATAATAACATAATTTAATTAATAAACATAAATCAAACAGTTATTAAAAAAAAAATCATTAAATTTGAGTTTACAAAATTAGAACGGAATGAACAAAGAAACACAACATTGTTGTGAGTGANTTATTGTAAATGCGGCGTTTGAAGAGTCCTGTACACATACTCATATGACCGAATGTACTTTGTTAATAAATTTATTTATTTTACAAACTGTATGAAAATAAATAAAATGTAGTATCCACTTAGATACCATTTAAGTCAAAAACAAATAATGATATATACATGAATATTTAAATACACTTTCATTTAAGATGGGTCTTGACTATTAATTGTGTTTAAACTGAATCGAAGGGTCTATGTCTTTCAACATGCTAGTCTCAAACTACAGTTTAACTTGTATCTCCAATTCAATCCGCAAGAAGTTGTCAATGCCATTCTACATGCTTTAAATAGTTTCAAATTGCATTTAATCCTTTATTTTCAGTTCTGTCTGTAAGAGTACGCAGAACCACCACGGCGTCTCCTATCCATCCGCGGTGCAGATATGACAGGGACTGCAAGCGTGTAAGATGCACCAAGCCTGGTGAGGTCCCTGAGTGCCACAGATCCACGTCCAATCCCACGGTCTTCGAGTGCCACTGCCACATCCCGAATGAGTGCAAGAAGAACGCGGACTGTGTGCCAGAGTGCGGTCCGAAAGCCACGTGCGACAAGAAAGCCTGCCATGGTGACTGCGTTCACGATTAAACGACATCACCAAGCGTGTACTCTGCGTTATAATCTTGTTTGGAGACAAAACTCTTTATTATAATTTCCGTAAATGTGAATGTTACATTTGTCTGTCCAAAATTAAACTGCAGAAGAAATAATATCTTTCGTCTTTTGTTAATTTATCATCTGTGGCAAACGTCCACCCAAACGACCTACGCGGCTGAACCCCAAACGACCGACATGACTGGATTCCCAAACAACTTACATGACTTGACCACAAACGACCAACACGACTGCATCCCCAAACGCCCTAAACGACCGGATCCGAAACGTCCTGGGGTAATTTCATTAACGACTTGTCGTTAATTGACCCACTTTCCTATAAAGACTGCGTTGGGTCCCACTGGTTCTCCATCGACACGTACCAAAGTCCCGACACGCTTTCAGGCAGTTTTTTCCACATTTTGCCTGACCAGGGTTTTTGGCACAAATCTCCTGACAGCCCAAAACGTCGGGCGGCACTTGTAACTCTATGATTATTATTGGTTGGTGGAAAAGTTGAGACAGTAAGCAAAACCAAATAAATGCAAATATAAAGGTAAATAACTAGCAATTGTTTACTTTTTTAATTACCTTGGATTTTTTACGTGAAGTGGTGGATCATTTATAACCGCAACAAAACACTTTGTGACAAAGAAATAAACACACAGCATTTTTTGTGCACCCTTACAAAAGACATGAACGTACGTACATTTACGTATCAAGTTTAATGTATATTAATTTTAAACGATAACAGCAATGTTTATGGATTGATCAAAGCGTTAAACATTGAGCACGTCCAACGCGAATAGTGTAAAAGACTAGTAATAGTTAAAATGTCAACAAATTCATTATTGCTATATGCCGAAGATGGTAAATTCCCTTTGTATATAGACATATATGTCAGGATTGTTAAATATGTTTTGAAATTATAACCGTAAAACAGGTAAAATGTATTCTTTTTGTTGATATATGGCTATTGTCTGCATCGGTTAACGCTATCAATATATCCCGTTACTTGAAAATATATAACGAGACCAGCACATCGCTAAATATAATGCCGATTTCTGAAAACAAAAAACACAAAAAAAATATATATCAAACATTGCTTCGTAAAACAGCGATTATTTGCATGATTTTTAATGTCTGTGTAATATGTCAGGCGGATTTATTAAGTGGTATTAAGAAGTATATCAATCAAATTCGTTTTCATTAGATCGCACGATATTTTGATTCATGTCATTCGATCGATCCTCTATAAGTTAATATTTCGTACATTACAAATCCAACAAAAAAGGCCAAGAATGTAGTTCATTCAAAAGATTCAATTTCAATATTAGGTAATTAATTACTTATTATTCGCTTACATAAATAATAACGATAATGTATATGTATGTATTTAAAACTAATACTACCAATAATCAAATGCTAAAATAATTAGTATGACGAAAGCGCTTTAAATATTATTATTAAGTTAAATTTGTGTTTTGTTTTTTTAGTTGAATACAATCGCACACCCACCGTGAAACTCCTGTAGACTCAAGCTCTATGGTGGTCGTGGATTGCGGATCGACATTCATCATCAGCATGGAGTCCCTCCGTCGATACTGTTTCGCCCCTGAACCATGGGCATCTTAGGACGGTGGGGCCACCGTTTCAACGGTGTGAATGTCGATATCGCTACTTTTTCCAAGTTGCCTCCTCTCGCCGCAGCCACAACCAGCTGGACAACCGCTCTGCAGCTTGGCTTAATTTCCGGATAGTCTGCCGTCTATATGTAACTTAATTGTACCCGCTTCAACTATAATATCATGCAGAACAATCGCAGACCAGAAGCCGACGTCGAAATTCAGTCCATACTAAAGGCAGCGGTGGAGGAGGCAGTGCGCAGTCTGAATGCAGGTCAATCGCCCAGAGATGACAATGTCCCTATCGAGATGATTTATCACGGAGGAGAGGCAACGACTGAAGCAATGACCGCACTATGCCAGAAGATCTGGAAGGAGAAAAACTGGACGTTGAAGTAAACACAGTCTCTGGTCCTCTCCTTACCAAACAAATGGTAACCTCAAGCTGTGCGAGAATTACCGCACCATCAGCCTTATCAGCCATCCCAGAAAAGTCATGCTACGCATCAACCTCAACCGACTGAAAAGTAATTCTGCGGTACTGCTGAAGAAAGAGCCGGCTGGATTCAGAGCTGGACGGAGCACAGTGGAAAAAGTCTTACACTGATGTATGCTCCCTGCCGTGCTGTTTAACTTTTTTCTCGAGAAGATAATGCAGGAGACCGTCCAAGACAACCATACCTCCATTTCCATTGGTTTCTCATCCATCTCCAACTAATCTCCAACTTGAGATTCGCTAATGACATTGAACTCATGGTTGGCACCAGGAGTGAGCCCCAAGACCTCACCAACAAACTCACCGAAAGAACAGGGGAATATGGGACCGAGGTTTGCACGGAGAAGTCGATGATCATGGTGAATAGCATTGGAAACAAGTGCTAAATTTATCATACTGATAGCTGTTGGAGGGTCATTCTTTAGAATATTAAATGCTCATCTTTGTACTTGGTTGTCAAAGAAAAATCTTTCTGTAAGACAACAACACAAATATGAAATGGTTATAAATTCATTCCAAACATAGCTTGAAGTATTTAATAATTCACTTGGTTGTATTTACTAGCACACACTATTATTTTGACAAGTGCCGTCATACAGAGGAATGTCCTAACTTTGTTGCAATATGCTTTATTAATGAGGTCTCTAAATTTTCGGACACTTGCATCTGGGAAAACATGCCTTGAGTGACTTTTATTAGGTCAGCGAAGCTCATGACCGGACTGCGCGACGTTTTTTTCGCATCGCATGACGCAACTCATTAATAAATTACGAGTTCCCTTCAATCGTAGAATAGAAACAACCCAAAAGACATATCCCGCGACGTGATTTTTTTATCTGATACAGGGGAGTAATACGTCTACGCCGTAAACGAGTTTCGTAATCTAAAATGTCTTCACACTTTTGTGTATTGATATTTCAAAGTAAAAACAAACGCCAAAATAAAATTCTGCGCTCCGATGAGCAATATGTTT
>VMBQ01015652.1:0-12270 GCA_007657795.1 Dreissena rostriformis | reverse complement strand
TGCATTACAGTTTAATATCTAAGTAAAGTTTTGCGAAATGATCACATTATTTTATCTAAGTAAATTTGAATGGCGTATAACAATGTGAAGTCCGCAACGCTTATCAGAATGTTACTACATTCATGGCGTTTAATAAGCTGCTGTGAAAGTAACAAACCACAACATGTATTTCGTGTGTAAGCAAAAAGTTCAAAATTGGCATGAAAAGCACGGGCGAATTGTCAAATTAAAACTTCGTAGCGTAGAGAACATTAAGATGTTTACTTTGACAATAAAAAATGTAGCGCATGGTAATTAAATTGTGTCGCCCATATCGCAAACGCAGTTGATTTCTTTAAACGAAAGAACATAAATGCGCTGTATCGGTTAAGTGTAGATAGTTCAGTATTGAACCGATATTTCGTCGCTGTATACGCCTTCCACGAGGACTGCGTGTAACTCGGGTGCTAATGCCACAGTTAAAAGACGTTGCCATGAATGGAACGCGCGATGTAAGGGTTTGTGCGCATTAATACTAATACCATGCGATCGGAGCTATTTCGTTTGCGAATGAAAAATCTGGATGCAAAGTGGTTAATTGCAGTAACGGACTTTATCCTTCGGTATACGTATATTATGTTACCTATGGGGCGAATTGCAGGAGGCAATCGCCCCAAAAATAAAACATATCAATACTTTCCTGTGTTAGTTTCCGCTGTTTAAAACCGCGAATTACAAATTATAAATCACTAATATTTCTCAATAAACCGCAGGAAATATTTAAATAAAATGTCTATATATATACGTTCGATCTATAAACAAACAATGAAAGACTCTGCGAATTTTAATATCATTTTATACGAACTAAATAAAAATGTGTATTTTTTTGTTCTAAATATGACATAAGACCTATTTCTCATGACGCGGCTCGTATATCATTGGTCCGTATTGAAGCGAAGCGCGGATTCAGATGTTTCGTATGGCTTTTTTCACGTTCTGACAACACATGTTTAATGAGAAAGCTGTCGTATTCAGTGGCCACCAACGTTTGCTCAATCGATTATCCACCTTTTATAAAGATTGTATGCATGACGGCGTGATTTTAATGTTTTTCTGTGTGATACCGAGACAGGTGATATGTGCAGCTTGTCTATTAATGAGAAAAGTAAAAGCAATATACACACGTTTGTAAAGGGACATCTTAGACTATGTTGACACTGATATTATTTATTATTTATTTTTATCTGACACTTGGTTTGATTTAAAGGGTTACTGAGTTAAATGTTTGTTTTTTGTAAATTATTACTAGGATATGTTTACATGGTAGCAAATGGTTTTCCAAATATGACATAGATCTTGCAACATTTAAACAGTGAAACATCGCGTTGCCGGACGATGAAAACATCAAAACGCTGACAGTGTGGAAAGACGAAAAACAAAAAAGTGCTATTTCTTATAGAGACTTCACAAGGATATTTTTGTTGGAATCTATCCCTAGAAAGTATAGCCGATTACAAACACGGCACCCGTCCACGTGTGTTGCGCATTAACACAGCGATTTCCTGTTTGCTAGCTTTCAAAGGAAAACAATAAAAAAGAAAAAATAAGTATCAGCTGTAACTGAGAAACTTTGTTTTAAAGGGTCTACATACATCTCATGTGGCATTTAGTAATAAAAATGGACATAACAACGTAGGTTCATCAGTAATTTACCTTTTAATTATGTTCTTTCATGGACGACATTACACATTGAGATGCGAAACAAGTTTTAATACAAAATTTTAATACTGGATTTGTTGCGTTTAAATAATATGAATGTTTGAAAATAAATTGGTTTGTATTAATATAAGAGTCTCTTATCTCTTAATTTATAAAGTTCCTAAATCGACAACAATTTCTAGACACCTTCTTGATATCTCGGATGAAGTTTTTTTTAATAATGTTTTTAATTTAGTATATACATATATATATAACAGAGTATTTATAAGCCTTGTCTGATTTAAACAAAAACGCTGTATTTATTTTATACCGAAGCTTTCGACCTCAGGAATAGACATTTCGTAAAAGGGCGCGAAAACGACGTNCTTGTTATTTTCGCTTGATATATGACGTCATTTTGTCAAAAATATGACCACATTTCGTGCCGTGTATTATAGCAGAAATTTAATCAACGGGGCTAGAATCAACCGAAATCGCTGTAAAAGTGGGATATATCTTGATATGGATATCTGCTGACAGGATATCGGCTGGTGAGATTTCGCAAGGCTATACATATCTCATAGTAAGCTTCATTTACATATGAGCCTGGCTCTGGGAACACCGGGCTTAATGCATGTGTGTAAAGTTTCGTTTCAGATTAGCCTGTGATGCCCGCACGGGCTAATAAGGGACGAGACTTGCCGCCAAAATTGGATTTTTTTTATATATACTTTACGATACTGTTTTCAAAGAATAATACATTCTAATCACCAACAGCATTTGTCACGTTATTTCAGTTATGTCTATTTTCATCTGATCCATTCAATCGTAACAGAATCCTGCTTTAAGTTTTTTTATTTGATTTAAAACAAAATAAGGTAAGGACTATTATATAGATAGATCTTAGGTATTATGATAAGCATCCTATATTAAAATATTCCTTTATTTGATATGTATTAATTATCAAATATACTTAACAGTGTTCCAAATGGAAACTGATTTTGTAGAATAGGTCATTGTAAAACAATATCACATTATTATTTTATTAAATAATTTAAGTTTCCCTTTTGCATTATTATGACACGAATATTTGCAGACCTGATTGAGTGGTTTGCTATTTTGTATTTTAATAATACATATCAGTAATGTGAAAGAAGTATTAAGATAATGACTATGGTTGCTTATACGTGTGTAGATTAACTTGGTACATGTAACGGCTTTCATCTGAATTCATGAGCAAGCCCCATGTAAGTATCGGGTGTTTAAGAACAACAAGCAGTTATTAGATGAAGAAACAAATCGCTGCTTTTTCTACATAAGCATTCACGTAATTGGTTTATTCACAAGATATGTGTCGTGTTCTGAGAAAACTGGGCATAATGCTTGTTCGTAAATTGTCATCCCAGCTTAGCCTGTGCAGTCCGCACAGGCTAATCAGGGACGACACTTTCCGCCTAAATTGTATTTTCGATTAGAAGAGACATCATGTAAACGAAACATTCAATAAAAGCGGATATTGTCGTCCCTGATTCGCCTGTGCGGACTGCACGGGCTAATCTGGAATGACAATTTACGAACGCGCATTATGCCCAGTTTTCTCAGAACACGACACATATGGTATATTCGGACACGTAAAACGCGAGGAAGTTTTTGTTGGACCTGTGAAACAATCGGGCCTCAATAAGCATGTTGTTATAGTCTACATTAAGTTTTGTTTTCTCTACAAACATATTTCTATAATAGGAGATCATTGAATCTATGAACTCTTTAATGCCAAGCTGTTATAGTTGCGAACCACAATTATAACGATTCTTATTATGCATTTGTTTTTATATTTGTGTCACTATAACTGCAAAATACTGTGAACATTGCTTTTTTATGAAATTTATGTAAAGCAATAAGAACTAGACATTTTGATTATATAATTTGGTTTTGTTAGTTTATCTTTTTTTTTTCAGATATAATCAGTAAATATTTTTTTCTATGGCAACATCCGAAATATTCCGAATATTCAATAACAAATCCAGAATCCACCGAGATAAATAAAACCATGTCTGCTTTTCCATAGTAGTTTACATTTTAGATCTTGAAATTATCGTTGAAAGCATAACGATAGGAATTAAAACAATGACGTCATTCAACTAATTAGCCTTGTTTTGGGAATACTGGGTTTTATGCATTTGCGTTAGATGTCATCCCATATTAGCATGTGCAGTCCGCACAGGCTAATCAGGGACGACACTTTCGGCTTTTATGGAATTTTTCGTTAAAAGTATTAAGTCTCTTCTTAACAAAAATCAGTTTAGGCGGAAAGTGTCGTCCCTGAATAGCCTTTGCGGACTGCACAGGCTAATCTGGGATGACGCTTTACGCACATGCATTTTGCCAAGTTTTCTCGGAACGAGGCTCAAAAGATGAGCTCGGGATAGTTGACTTTCATTTACTTCATTAATTCGGGAACACTAAGTTTAATATAATTTGAAATACACTTAATCTTTATTGTTTGTTTTTTTCTTCACTGTTTTAAGTGAATTGTCGAATAAAAAAAAGAAGATATTTCCTTATGTTAATTTGGAAAGTATAACAATTTGTTTTGCAGGGAACGCAGCGTACATGTTCTGAAACTGACGTAACATTTGAAAAAGGGGAGCGGAGACGTCTTTAGGCCTGCAGAGCCGGCCAGACCGATAGTACCAGCAGCTTCCAAGAAGCTGATCCGATTAATATAAGCACATCTAGTGTGTGTGTTTGTGTGTGTGTGTGTGTGATTTTCGTTTTATTCGGCTACAGGTTTATGTTAAACTTCATTTCATGTTTTATATCTGCTGTTTATTTATGTAACTGCTATATACACTTGAAATGTTTAAATCAAAGTTGTACAGTTTTGCTAATGTTTTATTAAAAATGATAGCATACAGTATTTTTCTTAATATTCAATATACTACTTTCAAACTCGTGTTCAAACATTTTATCTTTAGTCTGCCGACGGAAGCAAAGTCATACGTTCCATCCAATATGTCCTAGCAGAATTAATCTGTTGACTGTCTCTTTAAGTGGTGATGTTGGAAATACTGATGTCAGAAAGAAATTAAATTATAAATGAATTTGAGCTACTACAATATAAATGCACAGCGCTAAGAGGAATTTTAAGCGCAAAGCTTCGTTTCTATAGAAACAAAGTGAAACTGCAGCTGTATCACCAGGGAATCTTTCTTGCAATTACTTCAGTCAAATTGCCGCATGCGTTTATGACAAAATTAGAACCTTATTGTCACGTGCGCTTGCCTACGTTATAAAACCTGAGTATAAAGATGACTCAGTCTTTTTTTTGTAAATGCACGTCTTTGTTTCTGTTTTACTGCGATTATCAGGCAATCAATTTTCATCACCTTTGTCACGCAAACAAGTTCCGGTACTTATTCGAAAAACGTGGTGTATTTTATATACAAGAGAGAGTAACACTTATTCATTCGCGTGAAAAAAAACTGTTAATACAAAATAAATATGTATGTGCGTATGTGCCAAAGGTCAACTGAAATATAGACACCTTATCGTTCATCGTTTTAAAACTTAATACAATTACCACGTAAAATCCAATGCGGTTAATGCGTGTAATGCTTGAGTGTGTACCTGATGTCAATAACCACGTGTTTTCATTCGGATCGCAGCGGTCACCGTCACAGCACTTCTCATACGGATGCGGACTCCACCGCCGGCGCTGTTGACGACGACGACGTAGAGGACGACATCGACGACGAGCAGTTCTTCCTGGAGCGACAGATGTGCCGGATGGAGCGACAAAACCGACGGTCGAAACGAAGGTAGTCAATTGTGGTTATATTGCATCGGAACAAATCTTGGTGATCGCAGCCGACTTAGGCAAGAAAAATACCAAGTTCGGTTAAGATGCGTTGCGATCTTAAGACTAGATTAATTCGATATACAATAGGGTTCCGTTTATAAAAATCGGATCCCGTCCTAGTTCAAATCTTGAGCACCATCGATCAAATCGTGAAGTACATCGCAACCGCAATCGTACCGTCAACGAAGGCATTAATTCTTGATAAGTGTTTGGGATCGTATCACATCGTACAAGAACGTCTATCGTGTGTGTATAAGTAGTTTAGTTACAGGTCGTCGCCGCCTCTTCACGAGTTCAATGGTATCGACCTGACTTGTTAACATGTTGAATATGTGTTCTTTTTATCCGTTAGGTGTCGCACCGGCAGCACTTCCAATAGGGTGATGGAGAGTTTCAGTGGGCGGTGCATCGACAGGAGCGTTGACCAATCAAGTAGCGAGCTCCTTGCGTGCCTGAGTTCTTCGGAGGCGTATCTGTCTAGCGACCGTGACGTCACGATTCAGCGCGACACCTCCCCGTATCCCACCAGAGCGTTCAGGTTAAACACCGCTTGCATCCTAATTCAACCTTTTTCAGTTTATGTCAGATTCAGTATTGTTCTAAAATCACAATCGTAAATATCATATAATGTTTAAGAATTGCATCTCACTTCAAGTATTCTCCAGTATTTAACACGGATTATACCCTAGATCTCACGAAAAGCATGTTACATTTCGTTCATTCGGTTGGGTAATACATGAATATGCACGAGAGACACACCAGACATGTCTTTGTCAGAAACATAGACAATAAAAACAGTGTACGTTATTTCATTTTTTTTTTAATTAGAAAACCTTTATTCGATATGCGCTCTTTTTTAAGGACCACCGGGTAATCAACAATGACTAACATTGCGTTTGCCAATCAAGTTGATAGGTCCTTTATATTTGACGGACGTGTCATGTACTAGCGGCAGGACATGCAGAGCGCGTGGAGCCAGAGCGCCGATTCAGCAAAAGAGAAGCAGGCGAAACGCGTTTCGTTCCGAAAACTTTTCCGAACTGAAAGAGGCTGTAGTGAGACAATCAGCAGAGTCCGCAATCAAAACTTAACGGTGCCTTCCACAAAATATAGCTCAAACAATATTTCTGATATAAGCGAAACTCGTTTCGAGGACAGAACGCGATCGCAGGATATCTTGAATTCCCGCGAATCTTTGTTGTCACGTGATTACGAACACCATCGCGGACCACGTGGTTCATCCACGTCTCTCTTATCAGCAGAAATCAGGTTCGCTAGGAGGTCCCCAAACGCTCAAAGGGGAATGGATAAAACAGAGAATAATGTGCTTTATTCGTGGATAGGCCAAACGAATAATAAAGATCTTACGTTAATTTATTTCACTGCAGAACTGTACTTCGTAGAACTGTGTCTGAACAGCTTATAGTACTTAACGAATTGGAATGTCCAAATATAGTACCAATGCTTCGATATATTAAATAAAAATAATGTTTAAGGTATTAATTGACAGAGAACATATAATTGAGAGGAAGGTGCTTTTATTGTCTGTGGAGGTTATCGCATAAACATTTTCTTAGCTGCAATCGGTCTTTAAAGCAGGTCCTATCAACTGATGAATATTATAGAACTATGTTTTTGTTTGTTTCAGACCCGTTAAACGGTGCCACTTCCCGTGAGATTATCATCCACAGAGACAAAGACGACACATCCGTGCGGAGTGAGTAAAGCAAAGTATTAAACACATTGTCAGCAATATTTTCTCAATATATAGATAACTACATCAAATAATGAGACACAATGAGCCTCGCTGTGGGAAACTGGGCTCAAATGCATGTGCGTATAGTGTCGTCCCAGATTAGCCTGTTCAGTCCACACAGGCTAATCATGGAAAACACTTTCCCTTTTATGGAATTTTTCGTTTGAAGGAAGTGTCCTGTACATGAAAAGCATGTCTAGACGGAAAGAGTTCGTCCCTGATTAACCTGTGTGCAGGCTTATTTGTGACGACACTTTCCGCACATGCACTAAGTTGCACACGAGTTTCTGAAAACATAAAACAAATGTGTACATGTATGACTAACTTACATCATTGTTATCTACCCTCTAGCCCAGGGGCTGGGAATGCGTGTGGTCGGGGGCAGGAACAGCTCCAACGGAGCCCTGGGCGCATACGTTACCATGGTGATCAAAGGTGGACCGGCAGCGACACAAGGAATCGCCGAAGGCAATGACTCGTGTGCTACCTGTTTAAGCTAAATGTTTTATATCGTTATAAAGTCACTGCGGTATTCAGAAAAACACACGATAAAAATGTACGTGTAAATGTATGTGCAAATGGATGTGCAAATATATAATTGAATGCCTGCTTAAACAGTGAAGAACATGTCAGTTACTTTCACAGTGATTTCTAATTTTAATTATTTATGCTTCGATCTACCAGACATACCTTTAAATGTTATTGGAGTTTCATTATTATTATTATTTTAAATTTGTAAGCCACTTTAAACTTGTTTCGAGTTCCTTTGTGGCTAACCTCATGGTATTAAAGACAAGATAAGATTAATTATTTATACGTGTTTGCTATGTGTCTTGTCGTATTATCTATCATTTTCATATGTCTAGATGACCAGATTGTGCAGTGGAACGGTCAGTCACTGGTCGATGTTACGTTCGAGGAATCTCAGAGCATCATAAACAGCTCTGGGAACATCGTCCAGCTAACTGTCATCCACAACACTGACGGGTAAGTCTCAATCCGTACACCCAACGGACAGATAAGATGTAGTAGGTTCCAACCAGAACGGTTTGATATTGATTTGAGCCTCGTTCTGGAAAAACTGGGCTTAATGCATGTGCGTAAAGTGTCGTCACAGATTACCATGTGCAGTCCGCACATGCTTATCACTATTAATTTTCCGATTGATTAAAGGCCCTATAAAGGTGACGATCCGTAATTATTTACCGATATTTATTTATTTTTTCATATTTTATTTATAAAGGTTATCAAAAAACAATAAATATATTACCATAAACAAAATGAGCAACTTGTTTTGAGCTCAAAATACAGTGTCCTCCAAGTCAATTGTGTTTACAAACAATAAGTTTATTTACATCGCTGTTTACTCGGGAAAGTGAAAGTGAAAGTGACTCAGGTCACCAAAAATATATCGTTGATTTTCAACGTTTTCTCGTATCACTCACAAAGTAGATCTCTTCTAAATGGTTAAAACGTTTGTAGTGATATAATAAGTTACTTTCTGCTGGTAAAAAGTTGTTTAATATAGAATTAAAATTGAATTGTCTTTCGAGTATTTTTAGCATACGTCACCGCTTTGAGGCTACACACCACGTTAGTTGCAAAGTTGTACACATTTCTTCCAATTATGAAACGGGTATATCTTCCATAATTCTCAACAACGCTGCAGCTAAGCTGTGTTATAAGCATTTTTTTATGCAAGAGTAACTGAAATCCGGTAAAAATTAGACCAGTTTATATGCATAATAATTGGATTTGTCACCTTTATAGGGCCCTTTAATATAATAACATGAACCTCGCGCTGGAAAAAAGGATGCAACTGGCCGCCTGGACCGGATTCTCTTTTAGCAGAAACTTCCGTTAAACGATAAATGCCATACAAGCGAAAAGTGTCGTCCCTGATTAGCTTGTGCGGACTTCACAGGCTAATCTGTGACAACACTTTAAGCTTATACATCAGGCCCCGTTTTTCCAGCGCGAGGTTGATGTTATTATGTCAAAAACTCGGAAAATTAAGTCACAGTTGTAAGTTTTAGTCCGTAAACAACCCAAGCAATTAAATTTAATGTGATAGGTATAGCAAATGACTTTCAGTAATAAATATATATGTGGAAAAAAAACATTATCAAATCTTAGTTCAACCTGGTGTAAGGAAAACATTTCATAATTCAAATTTAGGGCCAACGCGTGTCCCGATGTGTTTTTTTAAGTCTAGCAGTTTCACCAAACGGATTCCAGCTGTAAAGTCATATATTTTTTAATGGATATCTGAATAAATAAAAAACAACAATTGCACAAAAATTTGATAAATGTATCACAATCTCTAAATTTACTTGTAAGATATGTTTTGATAATCTGCAAACATGGGGTAAATTTCGTCATCTTTTGAATACCTATATGTTAAGTTGTTAACTATTTCAGGAACAACGGTGTAGGCCGAACAAGACAGAGGCATCATGCTAAAATAAAATCAAGTAGGGAGTAAGTATGCAAATAATCACGCAGCAAACATAATAAAACAAACTTGTTAGCATGTATATAATCAGGAAAACGTTATGATATAATCAAGTAAGTTAGCATTTAACTTTTCGAAACGTATGATCTAATTTATTGAGTAGGTATACAATTCTTTAAAAGTATAATTTACAGTATAAAGTGGGCATTTACTAATACAGATCATAATTTAAATAAGGATACAAGTATACCTTAGTATATGTATAATTATCAAGCTAGCAGGAAAATGATTATGAGAAGTAAAAAGACATTTATAAATGTATCGATCTCGCCAGATTTTCGCTTCTAATATTCATATATATTTAAGGTTAAAAACATTTTGATTATCCTTCTTGTTGTTATTTATTTGTTGTTCAAAAAGTCAGATAATTTAAAGAAAACCGTATTCATGATATTTCCAACGGGATCACGTCAGCGCGCAGGTGTTTGCAATTAAAGCACTAAAACAGAGCTCAATGCATGTGCGTAAAGTGTCGTCCCAGATTAGCCTAAGCAGTCTGCACGGGCTATTCATTGATGACACTTTCCGCTTTAACTGGGCTTTTCGTTTAGAAGTGACTTCCTTAAATTAAACTAAACATACTATAAAGGCAAAAAGTGTCGTCCCTGATAAGTCTGTGCGCACCTCACGCATTTAGCCCCGTTTTCACAGAGCTTGACTCATATTGTTTTCTAATTTATACGTTAATACTCAAAGCTGTGTTCCTATCATTTAGTTACAAGACGTATCACCACGCACATCGAGGCGATAGTCTTTTGTCCCCAGCTTCGAAATAATAACAAAAAGATCGCTAATGGAATCTGATTGTAGGGGCTTGCTGTATCGTCCGTCAATCTATTTACAATAAGACTAATGGATTTTTGTTCAGCGTTAATAGGTAGAAATCGCTTGGTAAACAATGACTGGAAATATATAATACCAACATTATACAATACAACATAATGGTGTTCGTATGCTTGGTTCATGTCAAATTCCATTAGATCTTGTGTGTAAAGTATGCAAATAATTATCGGAAAAGAAATACCCAAGACATGCGCTTTTTCTTGACATAAGGTAAAATAAGATTTTATTTCTGACGTTAAAGGCCGTGACTTGACGTTGCAAAAAAATGCTCGCGTATGCGAACATACACGTATTTATAAGCAGAATATTAATTTTAAATAATGGCCTTTATAATTGTTAGTAGGTAGTAGAATGATAACGGTGTCTGAGAGTAATAGTAATTATATGGTTGTCTAGCAACGACAGAACCCAACGAGGTAGGGATAAACAAAAAAAAACACTAGAATAATACGAAGCATTATAACAAATTAATTGTGAAACTTCATACATGTTCAATAGTTTGAACAAAACATTGACTTACTAATAAATATAAAATATTTTGACGCACGTTCGGTGATGATATATCTATAACACGCAATAATCATCATAGAATAATTACCAAATTAGAATATCCAAATATATCCAATCACTACTTTTGTTATGGAAAATGAATACTAACAATTGAACGTAGATAAAAACTTAACTTCTGTGATCGTAAATTAACTGTACTTTTCGGTCACACATGATTCGGTCACAAAAGTAATCAAATTGAAATGGGAAATGTTATTATCTTTAATAAATTGAACAAAATTAGCCATTGTCTTCATTGCTTTATCACAAATGCCATTTTAAAATTCAAAATAAGCCTCATTACAAAATAAATGTGAATATTTCCCCGCATTAAAAATGTCGCCATTTTAGCGTTTTTGTTTTACAACAAACGTCGGCAGATTTTGTCGCTAGTTACAATAATCGAACTCCCAGCTACTGACCCTCTGGGTCGCTGTACGTATGTACTCATAGGAGCACAAAGCATTAAAGCAGAACTTCTTTTGTCGCCACGCGGCCTTATTAGATCTTCTAGAAATAGCAATATCTCATGTATTTGATATTTTATTACTGATTATAAAAAGGTACTGACAATAATATAACATCTGATTGTACCAATTTTCTTGAAATAGTACAGCATTTTTCTGGACTCTAAAGATCTGTATGTGTTTTTTTCCAGAAACATTTTATTTATGAATATAAATGTAATATCAATAAGACCATTCTCTATAGTTTTCATAAACTATTATAAATTTTTGCAAATACACTTGAAATGTTTTTCGTCCGGAACATTTCGTATAACTGCTGACTGTAATATCAACAACACAGTGTGCATATTATGTTTGTGTCGCTGTTTTGAACAACTGTTAAAGTACGCGTTCAAAGCAAGCCTCTAATTACATACCCAGAGTTTCTCGGATTTCATCCATTTCTCATGTATTCCATTTCCAAGCACTGGAAAACTAGTCATAAATGACATGTAATTAAAAGCGTTGGTAAAAGCCGGAAATGGGCCTGTCATTAATGCAATCACATCGACCAAATTCACGCCAGATGAATCCTGATAATTAGAGATGTGGACTTTTTATT
>VMBQ01015649.1:0-12483 GCA_007657795.1 Dreissena rostriformis | reverse complement strand
TGCTGTCACTGTGTGAACCGCATAGGCCAAGATAATTGTATTTAATAAAATTAGCAATAATTTACACGAAATGATTTGCTTTAGAAAAAAATGTACACGTATTTCCGTTTAACAAAAAAAGTCTTCTTTCTAAAACGATTATTGTTTAAATAAATAGTTTACAACTTACGTAACAGTGAAGTGGTTTTTTAAATTATAAAAGTATACGTGATACTTACTAAGTAAACGATATGAGTTGGGTAACAGTTGCTCTTAGTATAGTGTGATTAAGGAGTTTGCTTGTTTTGCGTTTGTATGTATATATTTTTTCCCTTGTGGTACACGTCTTTACTAGAGTGACCTCTGCCTTAAAAAAGCTTCAAACATATTATTTACACATAGTTATTGAAATAGTTAATTTAGTTTTCAGGAATAAGTGTAACCAATATTGCTGTTAATGGGAACATCCTCATAGTGTAAGCAAACACACCTTTCTATACGGAGAGGAAATACAGGTTCAAATCCTGGTGGGGATCCCATATAAGCAGCAACTCACATAATGTACATATAAATTATTCAAACATTATCATGTGTTGTCATAGTGAATCGTACTTAATATTCATATTAAAAAATATATTTTTGACAATTTTCACTATCACACACATACATACACAGTAAGTGCATGTTGGTTTACTTTATATCATGTATCATTAGTATTAGGGCACCATTATTAGCTTCACACTACATCAGATGTCAAAACAAATCCCGTAACTCTGTCCTGGCAATTTATCATTATAAAAAACCCTCTTTACTTTAAAAAGAAAAGGGTTTGTTTTCAACAAGTGTGCATCTTTGTTTCTAATACAGAATCAAATAAAACATAATTTTTCATACTTCCTTCCTTCCAAGTCAGGATATACGCCGCACATCTTTTTTTAAAGATATTTCTTGTTTGTTTTATTTCATTCTTTTTTTTAACTGGAGCTCTTTAGTCCTGTTGTTTACATTAATCAATTTGAAGCATTTTATTACAAACTTCAAAACATGCCGAAATCTGTCAGCAAGTCCGTGTTATCGATGATTAAGGTCGAGTTTGATACTGTATGGTCTTATGTTTATGATTAAATATTGTTTTAGTGTTTTGTTTTTTTGGTAAGCTGTTGTGATCCCAGTTAAGATTGTAAACAATTTCTAATGTTTATGCATATTTCTAGCAATGTATGTACTGGTACTTGGGTTTTGCCTAATTGCTTTATTTTATGAAATTTTACTCAGACGGTAGGGATGGTTAAACAAAAAAATCTCTGTTAAAAGTGCGGGGACCCCCTTTTTTATTTTTGTTTTATGATAACAATACGTTGATGAACATATTTGAGCAGTTTAGCAGAAAGTTATTAGATAGAACTTTTTTAAATTCCATTTTTGTGGGTGGTAAAAATAGTAAAAAAAATACGTTTTTTTGGGTGACATAAACATTATAAAAAGTAAATTACTCAAAATTTAACTTGTGTTCTCCATTTTTTGGTAGTTTGTGGTTTAATTAAATGGTATATGATGTATCTTAGCTTATATAATATCTTCCTGATGCCAATTTCATAGGTAATTAATCATTTTTATGCAATTAGAGATCTTTCAGTTTTAATGAAAAAGTACATGTTATATAAGGGTGAATAAAATCAAAACAAGGATGGTGACCTAATTTTTTTATTTCATTTTTCATATAATATTAGTATGTATTACTCAAATGTAAATATTGAGCAAAAGTTATTAGATGGAAAAAAAATCAGCAGAAGTGCAGCAACACCCCTTAATATTGTGTCGTTTTGCCACGTTAAGAAAGTGTGTACGTTATTATCACAAGAATCGCTTTTATATATGTTTTATATATGTTTTTCTTTCAGGATCTGCTCGGAGTAGGTCATGGTGGAAAAATAAAGAATATATCCTGTTAGGACAGTTATTCTTGGTAAATGCTCACGTTTTCATGTCACAAAACTTAATTGCTTCAAGGGCAAACCAGTGACAGGACCGATTCAATGTAATACAATTCACACGCATCATGTTGTTGTTTTTTCGCAGTTGGTTTACAATAGGACATTAACTATTTGTGCTTCAGCAAATTAAAAACAATTTCCGTTTATTTGTGTCATACGGCTATCGGATCAAAATTGACTTACTTTTCTCATACCCAAGTGACGTCAAATATAGAAAGATAAGGAAATACATAGAACAAATGCAAGTATACCTAAGAAGGTCTATAATTACATTAATACATATTTTTTAACAAAACAATTTTCCAACACTAAAATTATTAGAAAATAACATACAAACTATATGTAACTGCAATAATATATTTACGGACTTCAACGTGTCTATAACGCATATTTAATCAACATAAATAATTTCGTTTACAGTGTACTGAAAGTTTCTACGAGAAATGTATGGAGAAAGTTTTAGATGAGCAATAAGCTTGGTATATTGTCATCAGACATTATATTAGTACATTCAAACTGTGAATTAATAATACAGTTCCACTCTTCTTTTAAGTATTATGTATGTATATATATACATATTTATATATATATATATAAAGCCTTGATATCATTTTTTTAAATAATATTTAACTATAATCAATACGGCTAGTGTTACGTTGACACGTGCTCTTTAAATAGTCTTATATTTTAACGTATGAATCTCTTGCTCTTATGCAATATCGTAACTACATTAATTCATTAATGCCATTATTTTTACACATTGGCGCCACTAAATCTTGAATAACACTTATAATTCTACAATTTTTCGAACAAAAATGCAGTGTATTTTATTTTGTTTTTTATTTTAACAGCTTACAGTTAACACAATATAATTTAATATTATTGATGTGTATATATCAATTCATCATACAATTTGTTGTATATAAGTACGTGTATATATATTGTCAATTCCATGAACATTTCACTCATATGTGACCGTGTAACACTAACTGGCGTACGTGAAGTATTGAATGTTAATAAAAATGAAAATGTTTCTATTATTCTTTCATGTTATGGTTATCTTGTAATGCGTAAACAATATTCAGGTTAAACGCACGTTTTTTTGTTGTTGAAGAACCCTGATGCACAGGTTGAAGTCACGTACCCTGGATAGTATATGGGCCCAGGAGCCCAATATATTAAAATAAATATATAAAATCATGTTTAATGAGAGAAAAATTGACAAAGAGCCATCATTAAACATGATTTAATATATTTATTTGAATATATTGGGCTCCTGGGCCCATATACTGACCAGGGTACGTTACTTCAACCTGTGCCCTGAAGGGTTATGTCCGAGTTGCAGTTTCTTTCACCCTACGGCTGCTGACATCATTCCGACATATGATTTAAACCTCTCTAGCATCTTGATGGGTGAGCCATATTATGGGCTTATACAGGCTTAGTTTGCTTACCCATTGCTGAAACTCTTTGATACTTAGCACTTACAGTCGTTTTTTATGGCCGTTCAATATCCACCGATATTACACAAACTCAATTTTACTTTGACCTCGATATAAAAAGAATTATTCTTGATGAACAAGATTGTACTATTTCGTCCAGCAGCAACACCTGTTACTTTAACCCTTTGCATGCTGGGAATTTTTTTGTCTGCTAAAATGTCGTCTGCTGAATTTCTAAAATTAGCATTTTCTTCGAATTTTTTTCAAAGAATACTATCAGAATAGCAAACAGTTTGGATCCAGATGAGACGCCACGTTCTGTGGCGTCTCTTTTGGATCCAAACTGTATGCAAAGGCCTTCAAAATTCGGTTCCAGCACTGAAAGAGTTAATACGATCCGTGTCATGCGACAATTGGTCTTATGCCAAATGCGGCCAGCGTAGCTTCAACCCAGCCTGTGCAATCTGGTCAGGCGTTTGCTGTACAATATAAAGTCACGCGAGGTTTCGGGGTTTCATTAGCGGACAGTGTAGCTTCTGACCAGGTTGTGCAGATGTGCAGGCTGGGCTGGAGCTACACTGGCCGCATATGGCATAAGACTTTTTTTTTGCATGACGCAATCACATTTGAATATTTACGTTGACACTTACAACCATCGCCAATCCACCCTCGTACAAACACCTCTCTTGCCTTCACCTATTGAAGACATCGCCACTTAAAAATATGATATGCACCAAGTTAAAGCAACACACAAGGTATATATGTGTATCAAACACAGCGTCCAGTTAAGTTTGTAATTAGTTTTTACTCTGCCCTTTTTCTTAAATTGAAAAATCATGTACATGTATTGTGTTTACTTGCTGGTTTGAGTGGGATGTCCCACCTGGCACTTAAGCCTGTCGTCACTATGAAACCCACTATAATTCACATTTAATATTTGTTTCAGATTAGAGGGTGTTCCATGCATTTAATAGGCCAGGGAAAGGGGACACATCGGTTCAAGATCACTCCTCCTTAGCTATTATTGTTTAATAAATAGTTGGAATCATTCTATAAATATTACAAAACAATCACAAAATTATACCACACGTTTTGTGAGTAATTGCCGGCCTACAGGTTAATAGTGAGACATCTAATGTAACGAGGCTTGTCACCATAGTATGACATATGTTCCCTTTTTCCACATTTTTCAAAACCTCAACGCAAAACCTAAACGCAAAGTGTGACGGAAAGAAGGACAGACAGAGGGACAGTGCGATCACTATATGCCCACCTTCGGGGGCATAAAAACATCGCACAAGATAAATCTGCATATTAATTTGCAGATCCTTGACATTCATTTTTTGCCACATCATACACATTCTTAACTTTTTTGCATGTTGTTCAATGACATTAGAATTGCTCACATTGTCAACATATCAACAGAACTTGTGGTATATGCGAGTATACATCGAGGTGTTTTGGGGGTTTGGGATGGATTTAGGTTTAACAAGCAAATTCGTAGAATTGATATCCCCCGCAACATATGCTTTGTTTGAGGATGGGTGCAAATCGGACGGACGAACATACTGACAGATGGACGGACGGAGGACAATAACTCAAAACTAAGACAGAGGAAGGTTCTTGAGCCTTCAATATTTATTTAGGTGAATTAAAAAGTTGTGCGTTTTCCACAAAAACATTCAATGTTAATATACACTAAATTTAACAGATGGTGTACAATGCCATTTGGCGTGCATCATCCTCTTATCCATATATATACTTATATCAAGTTTCAATCAAATCCGTCAAAGCACTTCCAAGATATGGATCCGGACACAAAAGTGCCAGACGGACGGACTGACGGACCCACGAATGATACATTGTGTGTCTAATATTTTGTGGGACTATCAAAATCGTATTGTGGGTCTTTTCATTTTTGTTTCTAACGAAAGATACATTGTGTGTGTTTTCAGACTTCTGTGTCTATTTCACTGTGGGTTTGTTCGCTGTTTTATGCATTGGCAATTACAAAAAAAAAACTGTTACGGTTTCTTCCCGCTTAACAGGTTGTTGACTGGCATCTAGTAAAAACAACAATGGATAGGTAAAATAGAAATTTGAGTTTATTTTGCATGGAAACATGATTCACTTGCAATTAGACTATAAAGGGTTCCCTTATATATTCATGTGTATTTGACGCTTGCCATGTATTCTCTTCTATATCTCCACAGTTCATCCTGATCTTTACGTGGGTGGACTTCAAGCCGTCCTCGTACCAGGGGGATGTGTTCCCAGGGTGGGCGGACGGGCTGGGCTGGGTCATCTCCTTCAGCTCCATCATGGCCATCCCCGTCGTGATGGTCTATCAGATCTACGTACAGAGGAAGAACAGCGGGTCTACCATCATCGAGGTATGGTTTTATTACAACCTCTGAGGCAGGGCAAATATTGGAGCCACTCAGCCGGTTTGTTGTTGGTAGGTCCGTCTGTCTGTTGGTCTGTCAGCAAAATGTTATATGTTTGTGGAGGGAACTACATCCACATATTTTAAGTCGTTCAATTAAAAATGAAAAATATTATCCTTGCTCTTGGAAAACGGGGCTAAGTGAATGTGCGTAAAGTGTCGTCCCAGATGAACCTGTGGATTCCACACAGTCTAATAAGGGATGACACTTTCGGCCTAGATTGGATTTTTGTTTAGAAGATTTCCATGAAATGAAAATTTCCATAAAAGCAGAAAGTGTCCTCTCCGATTAGTCTTATTTATAAGACGTTGCCAAGAATTTAGAGATACTTTTTATACGGGCTAAATTCATTACCCATATAAAAAGTAGCTTAATATTTGAGAGCGTCAACAAGTTGGACTACTCTCCGATTAGCCTTTGTGTACTCCACAGGCCAATCTGGGACAACACTTTAGGCACATGCATTAAGCCCCACGCCTCATATGTCTTTACCTTGAGGTGTAGATATGCAAGACACTTGTTATATGCCCAATGATATTCACATTCGTGAGTTATCTGCCCTTGAACATGGCTAACAAAGTCATGCTGTATTAGCCAGGTTTGTGACAACTTGTAGTGTTTGTATTGATAGAACAGTGGCGATAACAATTATTGAGGTACTAGTATACTTTTGCATATTTTTTATTGTTTATATTTTAGCTTGATTACATCGAAAGCCTAATGCTTATTGAAACGCTCTCAAGTCGGTGTCCTGGGACAAAGAACCAGTACTTGGTGTCTTTGGGGGAGATTGAAAGAATGCTCCCACAGTGGGGATCGAACCCGTGAACTCCCGGTCATTAGGCGTACACCATATCCACTACGCCAAGGCGACCTGCATGTGTTGATTTTGTATGTTCGCACTCAGGGGTTTCATGCTGCAAGAAAGTGCATAGTAACATGGGTACTTCAAATATACAGTTATAGTTATGAATTGTTGTATTTGTATTTGAGGAACAGTGTTACAGGAATTTAGACATTAACATCTATTGTGTTCAATGTGCATGTCCTTGTCTAGAGAGTTGATGCTTCAAGAAAGTTATAAGTAGTTTAGACTAAACTTGAACATTTGTGAATTGTCATATTTCACTTTTTGAAAAGAAAGTTTAGCGTTAGTAGGCAGCGTTCATTCAAACTCAAAATTGATGCAAACATCTGTGAGTGTCTGTTAAGAAAATTGGTAAACAATGTCAGTTGTATCAGCATTAAATGTGAAAAACAGCTAGTTTCAATTGAAGCAATTCAAGTTTCACAACCCCTCTGTAAGAAGCAAAATGATCATTTGAGCCTTGTTCTGGAAAAACTGAGCTTAATGCATGTGCTTAAAGTGTCGTTGCAGATTAGCCTGTGCAGTCTGTCGGCACAGGCTAATCAGGGACGACACTTTCTGCTTTTATGGATTTTTTTGTTTAAAGGAAGTCTCTTCCAGATGAAAATCCAGTTTATGCGGAAAGTGTTGTCCCTGATTAGCCTGTGCCAACTGTTAAGGATATTTTGGGACAACACTTGATGCACATACATAAAACCCAGTTTCCCAAAGTGAGGCTTAATATATGGCACAAAACATGTTTTTTATGCCCCCGGTAGGGTGGCAAATAGTGATCGCACTGTCCGTCTGTCTGTCTGTCTGTCTGTTCTTCTGAAATTCCGTCACACTTGCGTTTAGGTTTCGAAAAATTGTCATAACTTTAACAATATTGATCATAGCAACTTGATATTTGGCATGCATGTGTAACTCATGGAGCTGCACATTTTTAGTGGTAAAGGTCAAGGTCATCCTTCAATGTCAAAGGGCGAAAAAAAATGTTTTCAAAGCGGCGCAGTAGGGGGCATTGTGTTTCTGGCAAACACGTCTCTTGTTTAATGTTGTGTTCAACTTTATGTTGAAAGGTGTAGTACTTGTAATCACCCAACTTTGCCACGTGTGTTTCAAGAGTATAAAGTTCCTCACAAAGCCGACGCCAGACTGGGGCCCAACCAAGAAGGAGCACCGCGCTGTGCGTGCCGCCTTGGATGAGCTACCAGCAGACGCCCTGGAGAGCACCGTGCCTCTCACCAACGTCGGCGTCTGTAGAATAAAGGACATGAACGGCATGGACACGGCAGAAGTTTGAATGCAACCTGCGTCTGGGATTTTATATATAGATATGTGGAGAGGCATGGATCTGGGTGGAGTAAGGTCGCAGAGACTCCAAAAGGGTTGAAGTCGATAACAAGAATAATATGAGCCTGTCCCTAAATACATGTATGTAAAGTTTTGTCCCAGATGAGCCTGTGCAGTCTTTAACAAGACAACAAAGGTTTGAATCCCGGTGTGTAGACTATCTATGAAGTAAAAGGATGTATGGTTTTTGAAGAAAAAAACATTGTTATACCTAAAAATGGTGACTACATGTATGAGCGGAAATGGGCAATGAATTCTTTGAAGATTTTTGTTTTTTTAAATACAAATAAAAACATCAAGTTTTTCAACATGGGAAGCTGTTTTATGGATCCGGTGATGTTGATTTAAATGTATATAATATGATATAAAAAAATGTATTTAAAAAAAAATGTTACAATTTTATATGACATTTTACAATTTAACATGAAGCTTTAAGGTTTTGTAAACATTTTTTTACAATCCTGAAAGAAGTTTTTGTACTGATGTTTTTAGCTCACCTGGGCACAATGTGCTCATGGTGAGCTTTTGTGATCGCCTTTTGAGAACATTCTAGATGCCACATATATTGTCCAATCTTCATGAAACTTGGTCAATACATGTGTCCTAATAATATCTTGGATGAGTTTGAAAATGGTTCTGGTTCGTTCAAAAACATGGCCGCCATATGGCTATAGTGAAACCTTGTTAACACTCAAGTTTAATGTAAATACTAATCAGGTAGGCGACCAGGGCCCTCTTGTTGTTTTTGTTTCAGAAAAAAAGTTTGTATATTAATTTTTTTGGTGTCAGACAAAATTTATTCAAATTGTAATGTTTGTTACATAAATCAATTAAAATATTGTTGTGTTCGATCTTTATTTGGAAAAAAAGAGTTTAATAGTAAGGAGTTTTGGTTTTGTGTTCTGGATTAGTAGTAATAAAATGTATAGGGTATGAGAATCAAAATGCATGCTAAATATAAATTGTGTATATACTGTTCGCATGCTTTTAAGTGATTTATAGTGAAATAACCGTGAAATAAAATCAGTAATGCACAGTGAAAATAACCATTTTGATTACAATACTCACATATTACATTTCATGAAGGAAAGAAGATTGAAATTGGGAGCATAAATTCAATGAGTGGCATCCAATTTGAATTAGGAATTATTGTAAGGTACATATTTGAAAAAAAATAGATAAAAATTGTAGAAACCAGTCTAGTCATAGGAGATTCTTGTAGAACACAATGCACATGTCATGGACCCTTTCCCATTCCCATTATTAATCATTTAGGGAGTGGTCTCCCTTGATAAAAGTGAAATAGGTTTACGAGTTGTGATTTTCAGTTATCTTTATAACATATGTGGATATGTTTATGAAGGATTCAGAATAATTATTTAATGTTAAAAAATAACACATTTTTGTTGTTGCTTAAAACCTGAACATTTTTTTATTTTTTTTTACTTGTGATGTAAATTACATATAAATTTTACTTACTATTGCATTAAATTGTGCTCACTGTAACTGTTTTATATTGTTTGTTGTTGACGAAAGTTGTGAAAACGTCAAATTGCATAGTTGTTATCGAGCACGCATTGTAAGTGATTACAATGTATACGTCTCTCTTAATGTTTTGGGATTGAAATAATTCACATTCACAAATAGTAATTTGATATTTAAACCATATAATAAAGATCACTTATTTTAATCCACATGGTTTTTCTTGATTATTTATTTGAACTTCATATGGATATGTCAACAAATACGCTTGAATTTTAAATTATACAGTAAAGAAATATAGCTGGAACTATCTCTTTTACAAAAACTCTATATTTTAGTCTTTATGCTAAAGAAATGATGTTTTTGGTTGTTACTGTTTATGGGTTTTAATATGTATTTGTAAATAAAAGCAAATCATGGTTGCAGAATCGAATCAATTTACTTTAAACCAATGGGCAAACAAACGACAGGAGTGGCTATAAATTGTCCGTCCACTGGTTTATTTTTAATGAATATATTTAAAATTTATTAACATAATTGTATTGTGTCCTCATGCAAATTTTAGTTGACCAATAGAACATAATAATATTTTCACAGAGTTGTATTGAGTTTTCATTGACATTTTAGATGAAATAGGTTGTTGCAGAGTTGTGTGGTATCTTTATGGAAAGTTATGTTTAATAATTTGAAATTGTGACAGAGTTTTGTTGTGTCTTTATGAACAATTTAGTTGAGAAACTGGAAATAGAAACAGTTTTATTGTGTCTTTATGGACATTCTAGTAAAACACAATGCGTTTGCAGTGTTTGCGTTGCAAAGTGAATTTTTGTGTTGTTACTGTTGTTATCAGGTCACAGTATTATTTGTGTTGACACAAGTCAGTCATTCATTGTGTTGATTCATATGGATTTCTCTTTAATTCAACGACAAATATAACATTTCTCAACATCATTTCACAGTTTATTCAATTAATTGTATGCCGTAATGTGTATCATTTATGTATTGAATAAATAAGCTGTGTTAAAGGTAAAACATTGTTAAAGATTGTATTATGTTGATAATCTTGTTTTTTGTCTTTTCAATTCCCATGAATTTTATAACTTAACATAATAATTTTACAACTGCACCGATTAAACAACATATTATTTCTGTTGACTAGTTTAATGACACGATTCCGATATATTTTACCTCCCATAAACATCACACACACACATGCAAATGAAATATAATGCATAAAATATTCACAGACAGATCTATTTAATAGAGTATGCAAGTGAAAACATTAGATATTATGGCCGCAGCGTTAAACAGNTGGATGTTCATTTTGGCTCAGTTACAATAAAGCATTATCGGTAAATTCCATCCAAATGTCTTAAAGGGTCTGTGCTGGGTCAGTAAATCTTCAGGGGAAGATTAGTAAACGCCTGATGGTGATAACACAGTATTGCTTTCAATATATCAAATTACACGAATTTTAGGGAAAGAAAGCCTATTGGTAATTACCATTTGTCTTCCATTCTGAGACGAAACTACCGAAATAGTGCAGTGTCCATTGTAGAAGGGAAATCGTTTTATTATCTAACCACACATGTGTACGTGGTCTGTCGGTCTGAAAATATTTCCTGCAAGCCAGAATTATAAAGCTACCAACATTTGCCAGTCTGCTATAAATAACACAATGTGACTTCAATTTTCTATCGGAAAGTATCGTGGTTTGATGTTCCATTTACAAGACGCAATAAGATATTTAAAGACTTGCGTCAAGCGAAAATGGGACTTGTGCAATATGCTGCCAACTAAGCTTCAGGCCAGCCTGCGCATCCGCGCAGTCTTGTCAGGATATGCATACTGAAGAGGATACTCGGGAGATACCATTCAACCTTGCATGCTTTTTAGTTGTTCGCTTGCGAACAACTAAGGTTAAGAGCAAATTTTGCAATCCAGATTGCCTAGTGATCCAAAACCTGGTTCCCTCCCTCATCTGCGCAAAGAAAGAGTTCGCGGCGCGGTTTCATTCTTTGAAGTACAATCATTTACAAATTGACACATAAAATGAATATCGTGTTAAATGGAATAATTTTGAACGGATCATATTTAGAAAAAGTAACGACTGGTGATCAACAATGGGATGTTGAGATTGCAATACACTACCATGCGTCTGGTGCTAACCTCGTTGATAGCGCTTGACTGATTTCTGGTAGTACAGCGGGGGATCTGATATGGCTAGGAAATGTTCATAGGTTCCCAATAGATCCCGAAATTCGCTCGAATTTATAAAAACCCACTTATCACCCCGTTACAAACAACGCTGGTCCATTATATCAACAAATGAAAGCTTCATTTAAATAATAACCGTTGATACGGTGTGTGCTTTTGGAAGGATTATAAATCGGTCAGCTTTATTTGAACCATAAGATTAGTGGGGTTTTCCAAAAGGTTGCTGTTCCGAGATACAAATATTACACACACCCAGCCGATTCCTTATCATGTCAACTTGAGAAAAACGGAAAACCCCAATAACATTTTAATAAGTGAACAATTCCTTTCGCGTTAGTACACAGGTCAGTAAGACCGGTGTTTACACAATGTGCGAATAATACGTCAATCTCCACGCAGAGTTGTCGTTCCATGCTTTCACATACTACCTCAATCTCCACGCAGAGTTGTCGTTCCATGCTNATGAAATTTTCGGGACAGACCGACCGACAAAGTATATAGCCCCCATTACGAATGGTAATTATGGGGGTATAATAAAATCATACCAGTACACTTATCGAGACAGTACACTTTTTGAGACAATTTAGCTTTAATCGATTAAAATCACTTCCTCTACAGAAAGGAATATATTCTTCATAATGGTACTTTAAGATAGTCATGCAAATAGGTCAGTGAAAGTTTAATATTGGCAAACTATACCAATCAAAGAAAAGCAAAGA
>VMBQ01015648.1:0-12696 GCA_007657795.1 Dreissena rostriformis | reverse complement strand
GTCATGACGACGCCAACGCAGGACTACGACGAAAGTATTGTCACAGAGACGTTGACGGACGATACGTTGGAGAAGAGCGGCGATATACACAAAATGTAGGGTAAATTGATCGCGAACACCTCAATTTTAAAACTAAATAATTCTAATACAATATTCTAAAAGGGACTTGTTCATTTTTGTGTTTTCAAACATATAATTGCTATACAGACATAAAATAATACGTATAATAATTAAAAAAAAATCATAATAAAGGTTTACCCACTATGGGGTTTAAACCCATGACCTCAAGAAGCAAGCGCTTTTGCGCTTTCAAAATACCACGAAGACTTTTGAATTGGGAGGGGGGATTTAAACGTTATGTCGGTTATACACGTTTTTACTGAATTCTCGATGAAAAGCGTTACAAATGCTTCATTATTTTTCTTTTCTTTTTTTATTGATGATTATCTTTAAAAGATATTTAAAACATTTCTCTTATCGAAGAGTGTTATTTTGCTTGAGTGCATATAATTAATATATTCGTTGTTAATATAATAGACATTTTTCAAAATATTGTCATTTTTCGAAACTGTGAACAAGTCCCTTTAAACAATAATAAAAACTCAGTCATTAAATATTGAAATGCGAAATAATTATTAGATTTACAATAACAATATACTATTTTGAAAAGTGTTCCATGATAAGTTACAAGTGATCGATACTTTACAACGTGAGTGAGCATATTTGTTATACACGACACATGGTGGAAAGTGCATGTCGAGTATCAGGCTATCGCTGACATGTCTTATCTGGGAGTTCATGTCATTGTCAAGCGTTTGTTTGTTACTTAAATCATGCCAAATCCTTTCTTCATCCTTCTGATGGATTATTGTATTATTGGGCCGTGTATCCAATTTGAAACCGATAAAAGCACTTAGTCGTGTGTTTTTTATGTAACATACATGTAACTATATTTCGTTGTAAAATGTATGGTCATTGCATGACAATTTTAATTGATAGACATTTGTATTGCATTCGAATTCCATAATAGCGTTAAGTCAGAGAAGAAAATCGAATTTTTCCTTTGATTTGAAACAATAAAAACATATCCGAGCCTAAAAAACAAATAAGAAATGTATGCTTTTAGGAAGGCCCTACTTGGAACAGCTACTACTCGCCCCTAAAGGTTGTTATTTATTATTCCTGTTCTGAAGTTTAACTATTAATTATAATTGCCTCAGGGTAATAATTCTCGAACAATTTTTTGCCGATTTTTTTTTTTTTTTTTCAAACTGTTTCAAGTTTTTAAAAACAATTTAAGCTGATATTTCAGGTAAAAGACTACTCTTTCTGAAAATATAAAATCTAAAAGAAACAAGCGTTAATAACTCGACCTTACCGTTGGTCAAATGAAGTTCGTTCTGTTTACATTTTGCAACCGGTTTGGAACCAATTATCGAACTTTCACTCAAGCAAGCCATCAGACAGGTCAAGGTCAAGAATGTAATCGCTTATTTTGACAGTTGTAAACTAAAGGTGAATGAAAACATCGCTCATATTGTTAGAATCTTATAAAACAAAACATTTTGATGAAACATAATGATCGAACTGAATTAACCACACATTTACCTGGTCAAATATTAAAATTTTAATTGGTTCAATGAATCGTCGTCTGCAGTTGCGTTTACGAAGAAGAGACTCTCAAGTTGGAAGTTTGCCAATAGAATGTTTTCATATTGGACTTACTTAAAATAGGACCAGATTTCAAATTCAACGATTCCACCGTGAGTAAATTTTATAATTTATAAAAATCGTTCGAGAATTGGTTCCGTTCGAGAATTGGTACCCTGAGACTAGCACATTATTTGGATAATTAAAATATCGATTGCAGCTGAAACTTTGCTGTAGAATAGATTAATGCCATTATTTAAGCTTTGACAGGAGTCATAAAAAAACACTAAATTTAGTATAGCATGTTTATCCGTGGTATCGGCCCTCTTATTACTCATAACGGGTTTTATGGATTTTTTTTTAATTAAATAAAACCATGAATTTGTATTAATTATGTTGATTAACATGTAAACTGCCAATTTAAAGTTAAAAACCGAACAAAAATATTAACAGTAACATTTGACATTTAACGGAGTTAACTCCCTGTGTTGCTCAATGTAACCCAAGCGCTGTCACATTGTATCGGCCCTCGTGATTGGTTGCTATGTTATGTTGGTAAGAGCGAGAGCGCGTGCTACAGTTCAGTTCGCAAACTGAAGTACAACTTATGGACGTAACAAAGGACAAGAAAAATTCAAAAGCAACAACTCGGTTTAAGATATAATGTAGTTTGTTTAAGTTGATATCATCAATTNTTGTAACCCTACTTTGATCCACCGCACAATTCCAGTGCGAGTACCATGTTAAGCCGCTGTTTATTTTAACGTCTTAACGGAAGCAAATATTTCATTAATTTCTCGGTTTTCTTTAAAACCACAAAAGTCAAATGAAGAACGGAAGGTTAACGATGAGCAGGTTCAGTCTTTCGTATAATAGCATCAAACGTCTGATTACTGAAACCATGGATACTTGACTAACCTGATATCATCGTGTCCAAAGGTGTTGCCTCTCAATTAACGTTTGTGATTAAGCGCCTAGTCGTGTTATATTGTTATATGAGGCAATGTCTAATTGTGCGACACCATTTACATGAGACGCTTACAACACTAAACACATTTGCGAGTCACCATAATGTCAGTTAGGCGTGAGTTACACGTATTTTAGTTCACATTTTCTTATAAGCATATGAATGTTTTAAATAATATAATGTCAACGTTGCCATGGTGTTTAACCCGACTGCAAAAAGTATGTTTGTTTACAAATACTATCATTCTTCGCACACTGTACATCTGTGCATGCACATTAAACCAATAATGGGATGCGTGATGCAGTGACGTCAGACATCTTCTAATAGAATGCAGTAAGACTCCAAAACATGTTGTTGTTGTTGTTGCCGAACGAATTAACATAGAAACTCCGCTAGAGTGTTATTTGGCATACATGGGATCAAGGTCACACTTATTCAAATAGAAAAATATTACCCACTTAATTAATTACTATAAACATACATATGTGCTTTCAAAATTTCATTTAGGATTCTAGATAAGGTCCAGAGACTGTCGCTTTATATAAATTACTGCTGTCCGCTCAATATCTCAAAAATAAAAATGAGCGTTTTTGAACGAGGGGTGTTCAGAAATTCTTGGATTTTCTTCATACCTCATTAGTTTGTCGGCAAAAGTCAATGAAATTTACATATTATACAAACCAATTATCACGGACTTAATATATAATCTTAAAATACATGAATTCTATAAAGCGCGATTGAAACGCTTTGCCATAGAGACCTCAGTAACGACATGAGGCGCACGCGAATTTTTTATAATAAGTATGTGCGATTAGCGCATTTAAATTTGGTTTAAACGTTTAAACGATAAACATAATTTACGGCAAATTTCACGTGACATTAACGTCACATTTAGGTTGAATATTCAAAGTTGTTTACATCATTTTCAGCTGTAACACCGCAAATATAAAAACGACAGTACTTAAAGCCCCATTACTACTCAAAATCAACGAAATGTTCGTACACAATTTCGCAAGATAAAGTTGAATAATTAAAAATCAGTGTGCCTTATAGCAATTGCCGAAATTTCAACGCTCGATGTGGTCTGGTAACATAGATATTTGTAGATACAAAATGCTCGTTTTTATTTTTTTGTGACACAAATAATTCCATTTTATTTTCCCGAAAATCTCCCTATTCATACGACACACGAACACTGTGTTTTATCTACAAACATCTATGTTAACAGACCACATCTGGCGTTGAAAATTTGGAAATTGCTGTAAGGAACACTGATTGTTAATTGTAACTTTATTTCGCATAATATTGTACGAAATTTTCGTTGATTTTTGAGTAGTAATGGGTCTTTAACGTACGAAATCATGACTTCAGTTGACAACGTTGAACTACGCACGCACTCTGGATCAGAAGCGATTTATTGCATAATTGCCTCTGGTTTAACAGTCGCCATTTTGAAGAACTACTTCCGAACACAACAACAACAATAATTGTTAGCACATGCCTGAGAAAATGTTAAAATTATCAGGAAGCTCGATTATTACGATGGAATAAGATGTTAATTGCGCAATTAGAGAACTTTATTTATATGTGGTACCGTTCGACAGTGGAATAGTGTCATTTTCTGAATTATTCGAAGTCATTGAAGTGGAATTGTTAGTGGAAATGAATATATCTAATCATTCATCATCATGCTGAATTATCATCAGCATCATTTCTGTGGAACACTGCTCTACTAGTGTTTCATAGTTATGGTTCTATTGACATAGTTCACTTGCGGTTGAAAAACCACCAAGATTGGATTTGGAATGGTACAGGAATGGTATTCAGGTAAAATAAATAATTGGGCACTGTTTATTTTAATGACATGTTTATCACAATTTGTTTTAAATTGTGAGCAATTTATGTTAGATAGAGTACACCAAAAATCTGAGGCATATTGAGAAGCTCGAGTCTATTTCATAGGTAGAACAAATATACTAGGTGTCTTCAGAAGGCCCCAGTTTGATGCGCACTGTCACTGAAGAGTCATTAACACCTCATTGTAGGTATACCTCTATAAAGATCCATTTTACCGAAACCTCCGCAACATTAACTATGTAAAATCAATTTACCGAACTTGTTATTTACTGAAACCTCCATAACTCTTTTCAGAGATCTTGAAAACTCTTCAGTGCCAGTGCGCATCAAACTGGGACCTTCTGATAGCTTAAGGCAGATACCATTTCAAATATGCCAGCACAGCCTTTTTTTATTATTTATGTTTTAAACTTAGTGTCTTATTAACTTCGAGAACATGTCACGTGATGTGTAAATGAGTACTTTTTGGCTACTGTCCTCTGCATGATGCATCTGCATGTACATCCAACTAACTCAATAAATGTCATATAATTATAGTAACTATGTTGCATTCAAACCTTTCAACAGTATTAAAAATAAATTTAAATTACATTCATATTGTTTTGGTTAATTATAGGCTTTCACTTGTAATATGAAACCACTCGCGCATTTTACTAAATAATAATACAAATTATGGGTCACATGATCTATGAAAAATTCCCAAACCTCACCATATCATCTCAGAATCATCAATGATTCAATCAAGTCAAATGATTATGTGATTTTTACTGGCATTTTTTCTAGGGCATTTTTTTTACATTTGATACTGATCTTATTATACTGTTGTATCTGAATTCATAAAACAATCAAGTAAAACTTTGGAACAGAGATGAATATTAAGCCAATTTGAATAATGCTGGTGGTTACTGTATCAAAGTAAGATTTGTCGAAGAGTAAATCGGTTTGGGAATTAAATTAAATACGAGTAAAAATTAGAATCACCGGTGGAGTTAATCGGCAATGCTGCCTTTGGCAAAATACCCTACATTATGAAAATAATTACTGCCAAATCACATATAAACACATTTTGTTGTTGACCAGAAGAAGGATAGCAAGGTGGTATTAAAAAGGAGCATGGTGCAGCAACCTGCTAGTTTTGGTCTTGATGTTTCAAATGAATTGTACCAGTAAATTTCAAACTGTACTAACTTAATGAACATTAAATGGAGTATTATTGGCATTGTTTTTTCTGTGTTCAATGCTAATTTAATTCACTTGTAAATGAAGACAAAAAACACTTAACTTGAAACGTGCATTTGTTCTGCATTTTCTGAGCATTAATACAGTTAAGTGTGTTACAAGTGTATTTCTCCTTTTGAATAAATACTATCTTTATTAAAAATAGATCATTGTTTAAAAATTAATATATATAATATAAGAACTAGACGATATAGTAATCCTGCACCTGAATATTTATCACAGAAAAACGAACTAAAAATAGCAATAAATACATAATATACAACATTCAATAATAAACAGAATCAGAGTTTTCTCTATCACGTGCATACTTGTTTAAGTACCGTTTAACCTCAAGTTGGAATCCCTGCTTAGATTTGATCGCTTTGATGTTATTTGGCAAGGCATTCCAGTCATGTATGGCCGTGGAATAAAACGTTCCAGATTCAGAGCCAGACGATAGTGGGACTTGAAAGTTATATGTACTAAATCTTGTTCTGGAGTGAAAAGATGATACTCTTACAAATTCATTTTTAAGATATTTGGGGGCCTTACCATTGTAGATATTAAAAACATGATTTAACCTGAGCTGGCGAGCTCTATCATTGACCTGGAGCATCTGAACTGACTCGAGCTCGTTACAAGTAATGCTAGTTCTTGACGGAAGGTCTAATAAAAATCTAATGACCTTGTTTTTCGCCACTTGTAATTTACCCTGTAATTTCTTTGTTAGTCCAGCATACCAAGATGAACAAGTGTAATCGAAGTGACATTGTACCAATGCATTTGTGAGTGTTTGTTTGGTCTGAAGACTGAGGTTTTTACAGTGTCTATATAAAAATTTCACCCTAGAGTTGACCCTTTTGACTATATTTTCTATAATTGCTTCACAATTTAAAGTGCAATCAATAGTTAGGCCTAGGTATTTTACTTGGTCCTGAGATGGTATTGTGTGACCATTACAGCTTACATTGAAATTTTCAATTTTCTTTAATTTCCTTGCAGACCCAAAAAGCATACATTCGGTCTTGCCTAAATGTAGGGATAACTTATTATCGATTAGCCAAGTGGAACAATTGTCCATAACCCGAGAAAGTTTATTTGAGATGGTCGCAGGATCTTTATGTGCAAACAAAATAACGCTGTCGTCTGCGTACAAGATGAGTTTGCAGTCAGTGTCTATACATGTGGGCATGTCATTCACGTAGCAGAGGAAGAGCAAGGGGCCAAGAATGCTTCCTTGAGGAACTCCACATGTAACTTTAAGGCTGTTTGAAGACACCTTGTTAGTGTGTACTAGTTGTGTACGGTCAGTCAGATAGGACTTAAACCAATCAATAGATTCCACTCCTAACGCATGTTCAAATGATGTTCATTTCAAGTTTGATGTCTTAATTCGAATTCACATAATACATAGTTTATCATTATTGGTAAAGTACAAGGACAGAATATGACTTCTAATCCATGCATACAGTTATGAAATAATTTCACAGTTTATAATTGCTACTGATCATTTATTTATATCTATACAATGTATATACATTTATCATTATAACCTTGATGCATCTTCAATATAAATATAATATAAACATGAAAGAACACTACTTTACACCAATAACATTTGCATTTAGGCTGGCTTAGTAAAATAATAGTATGGAAAACTACTGTGATAGTGTTTAAGCTAAAGTGATTAACACTGTATTATGTGAATTGGGAATAAGACATCGATTTGGGAATAAATTAATTTGGGAATAAATTGTGTTTTATCAAAAGTGCATAAGTTTAACTAACATTGATTGATCATTGAGTAAAACATATTATTAGATATTTACAGTATATTTGTAAAAAAAATAATGAAATTATAAAGACAGAGAAAACAATGAGAACCTTAAAACAGTATCAAATGGTCACAGTAAATATTGGATAAATCACCCTTTGAACTAATACTATAGACAGAATGTTACAAAAAAAAAACAATCAGAACATAAAATGAACAGTTTTGTTTTAGAAAATGACAAAAATGATTTTAATTCCAAGTTTGATGTCTAAATTCAAATTCACATAATACATTTTTTATCTTTACTGGTATAGTTAAAGCACACAATATGTCTTCTGATCAAATCCCTTCATACAGTCATGAAATAATTACAAAGTTAATCATTGTTATTGATCCTTTATTTTTATATACATGTATCGTTATAACCTTAATGCATCTTCACTATATTTATAACATGTTACATCACTTTTTTCCACACAAATAACATTAGGATTTAGACTGATTCAGTAAACTATTAATCCCCGATTTCTAAAAAACTTGCTCAAAAGTACGGAATACTACTGTGATAGTGATTTCAGCTAAAGTAATTTTTGGCTCCCGTAGTTGCAACGAATATCAAAGCATAGATCTATTAGTTTAACTAACACCGACTGATCATAAGTCAAAACATGTTATTAGATATGTATGTGTACAAAAATAATACAAATATGCATGTTTGTATTACATCATATAGGATTTTTTTATTTTAAGACAGAGAAGAATGAGAAGCTAAAAACAGAATCAAATGGGCACAGTTAATATTGGGAGTATCAACTTTTGTATTATTTATGTTTGTTCATCAATATCATTAGTCATGTAACATGTATAACAAACTCGAAGTAGTTTTTTATATTTAATAATAACATGTGTTTGGTTATTCAGAATTGTCAAAATCCAGGGGTGTTTATACACTGCAGTTTTCTCACTGATTGTGGTCTTGCCTGATTATGAGCCCCACAAGGTATTACAGAGGAGATTACTTGATGCTCATCAGTCGTTCATAATCCAGTACACCTGTAAAAAGCCATCTTGCAAGTTGTAATCAATGACAAGTAAATGTAGTATGCATATGTAGAGGAATGCATAATGTTAGCATTTAGACTCATTTAGTAGTGCACATGAGATGATGAATCATTTCCTAAATCTTCATTTTTGAATCAACAATTGCAACATTATATTATATAATGCTAAAATACAAACACCCTGATTAATACATTTTATTTTTTATTTCAAGAAAATGTGGACAATAATTAAAATTAATGAACACAATTAACACATTCTAGTATATCTAAATAAAAAATAATGATATTAAATAATATTTAATAAGGATAATTATGATTTCTAGTCATAAAATAATAATAATAATACACAAAATGATGATTTATTTAAAAAATAATTTTAATATTGCATTTACAAATAAAGGCACCGAATTATAACAAATTCATACATTAATAATAAATTATCAACCCAGTCATAAACTATAACCATACAGTTAATGATTAACTTGACAAAAACAAAATGTAAACAGTGTACATGCCCTGACATCATAGGTCTTTTTAGCCAGTACTACACTCGGCAATTATAGTCTCTATTGCATTTAAACGCCATTTTTCGATTCTCTTCCTCAAACTCAACAAATATTAGTGTTTTATATCGCAAAATGTAATATGAATCAATTGTCACTTTCGGTTTGGACAGCTTTGTAAACACCGTAAATTATTATTCAATATTGGACAATAACGTGGCAAAATAATGTTGGAAAAGTAAATCTTTTGGATAACAGGTCAACATGCAAAAAAAAAGAACGTTTACAGTGATTTGTATATCAAAACTTCGACAGAAATTTAAGCGCTAGTTTAACCGCGTCGTATACAGCCTCATAACAAAAGACGGATAACCATTTGGAAGGTAAATGAATACAAGATGGCGACTGAAATGCACGAGCCCACTCTTCCGGAGCTCTCCGGAGATGGTCGATGTAACACGATTGCTACGCACGGTGATTAAGTTGTGTCACTCATTGGGCTACACACTGATCAAAACGTTTACAGAAGTTGAAAAGTCAAAACAAGTCAACTGTTCAAGATCGTTGGTATTCAAACTGCACGAGATATTTGGAAAGACACGCGAATCTGTAGAAGATGATGGCCGAAGTGGTAGGACAGCGCACGTTAAACAAACCATGACGGACAAAGTAAGAGACTTGATTAAAACAGATGGGCGTTTAACGGTGTGATATAATTATCGCAGCAGATATTGGAATTGGCACTACACCGGTTTACAGAATACTAACCGAGGATTGCCAAATGCGCAAGGTTAGTGCTCGATGTATTCCAAAACTTCTCTCTGATGAAGAACGAGTAAACGCTTAAGGTGCTCAGAAGAGTTTTTGAGAAGATACCATAAAGAAGGGGAACGCTTTTTTTACCATATCGTCAAACTTGATGAGACGTGGTTATGGCACTATGATCCGGAGACGAAAGCACAATCCTCAGTGTTGAACACAGCAGCAAGTTCTCCGCCGAAGAAGGCCCGGGTCATGAAGTCTGGTGGAAAACATATGTTTATCTTCTTCATGGATAGACGGGCAATGCTGCTCATCCACCAGGTGTCCGATGGTCAGACGATACATGCTACATATTATCAAAAGGTAATAAAAATGTTGTTATTTAATTATGTATTCATTGTGTTATTTTTAAAAATTTGGTATTACTTTAAAGCATTCGTATTCGAAAGAGAGAAAAAAATACAATTTAAAAAGTTACATGAAACTTAAAAATTAACCATTTGCCTACTGCATGTACTCCGTCGCGATTTAATGAATGCTCTAAGTAAAAAGAGACCTTCGATTGATGCCTCGGCCGTCAAAGTACACCACGACAATGCACCTGCGCATAGGGACCAGTCAATGGAACTTGCGATAGATGTAATCGGGTTTCAGCGCCTCAGTCATCCTCCTTACAGCCCGCATTTGGTCCCTATGGACTTTCACGTCTTCCCGGAAGTGAAATCACAGTTGCGCGGTATTCGCTTTGCAAGTAAACAGGAACTTCGTACATTAACAACTTTAAGCCGTACATAATGGGATTGTATATGGGGTGTTCGAGGTCAAGATCGAGGCTACTGATAGCAGATAGTTACTCAGTGTTTGAACTTAATAACTTTAAATATATTTAGCAATTGTAATAAAACTTGATCCATTTGTTCCTTTCATTCAGGGAGTGCACATTGCATTTGTAGGAACACTGTCAAGGTCGCTGTTAGGTATTAAAGAAAATGGTTTCGGCTGAATATCTAAAAAACGAATTATTATTTAATAGAAACCTTTTTTTTCTCATAATTTTTTTTGATAAATACCAAATTACATGAAAGCAAGAAAAGATACAAATTCGTTTTATAAATAAATGAACAGAAACTCTGACATAAACACGACACGTTGAGCACGCTTTTGTTGGATTACTGGACTTAACCAAACGGATGACTCGAAACAACCTCATGTTTTTCTTTTTAATGACTGCACCGGTGTGCTCAATACAGTACTTTCAATATCTCACTAAAATTGAATTAAGGAAGAATGAAATACACAAGATATACGTGAAACCTACCCTCCACCAGTAACTGATCACCTCTAGCAGGGGTTTTTATCTGATTTTAGGGAAAGGGCCTGGCCTTTTTTGAGGGAAAAAGTATCGCGCGAAACGCCTGTTTTTGGCGAAAAATAAGGGAAGTCTTAAATAATCAATTTAAAATATTGTACTGTTTTAAAACAAATTTAAGGCAACATATAATTTAATCATGAAATATTTTTCTAAACTTTATCAGGTTAACTAATATAATTAAAGGTTAATATTTTTTTTGTTAAGGTCTCAATTTTTAGGGAAACTTCTTTCAGGGGCGAAAAACACGTCTAGGGGAAAGGGCCGATATTCGGCAGGTCTTTAAGAAGGAAAAAACCCTGCCTCTAGAATATAAAACAATATGACGCCACACGTAAAAGTGTCTGTTTATAGTATACACACACAGCGCGCTAATTGTAAGACAAAGGTGACTACCAGTATTTTGCCACATTATCATCTATTCAATACCTCATCGCATATTAAATTCAAAACCAAGGCGCGTTTTTGTGTGTGAAACCCATTTTAATTAGCACATCTCTGCGAATAATTAACACTCTGCCAAAAATAGAGTCATATTAAATACGTTGGCACAGTTACTATTGTATTACAAGTCGATACTGTGCCACTTTTTGCTCATGTCAATCGATGAATAAGAAGATGCCCTTTGATTGACTCTTAATAAGGTGACATAATTGATATAAATTGTAGCGTTTCTTCCAGTCCGCGACATATATCGGAGACAGAGAGACTGAGCCTTGGCCAGCTGACATTGTAGTCACGAATCGTTTAAAGACCTCAACATACTATTCTATGCATTGCTATTTCTCATCATCATGAAAAATGACAGGACGTTCGTGACGTTAATAATCGTAATAGTTTTTTCCACGAAATGTCTTTCGGGAGTTGCAAACGAAGTTAACGCAAGTTCGATACAGGAAACGGTGTTAGCGGTATTCCGCCATAACGGAAACAATCTTTGCCCGGCGACGAATGTTTGCTTGTCCAACAGGTCAGACCTCCTACGGACAAGAGGACCCGATAACTGGACCTCGTGTTGTACTGGTAAGGACATTGGAAAATTTATTCAATTTGGAGTATTTTTTCTGCCGATGTGTTAAAATATTTTGTAAATTAATGTTACATGCATGCCGCAGTTAAACACATAAAAATTGTACACCTGTTTTGCCGTAGTCGATAACGTTCTAAACAGTTATACCAAATGTAAAGTCTGTGCCAAAGTTAAATACATTTTAAATCGTAAATACGTATATTTTCATTAATCATTTATGTGATATCTATCAACGATATTTTTCGCACTAAAATGTATTTGTTTAAACAAACCATACAAAACAATAGAGCATACTACTGGCATGTGATAATTTGATGTATTGGAATTTAGTACTATACTCCTTTAATGTTCGACCTGTTGTAGAACTCGCCATTGTACTACAACCACCAAGTGAAACAAATGTCTAGATTTTTATGCCCCCATCCCCTTCAAAAAATGCGGCATATTGAAGGCGTAAATTACATTGTGGTTTCGGATGTCCGTCAGAGAATTCTTTTCTCAGCCG
>VMBQ01015647.1:0-12181 GCA_007657795.1 Dreissena rostriformis | reverse complement strand
ATTAATCCATTCAAATAAAAATTCCAAGAGACATTAAATTGTAACTGTTCAAATTATGACTATTATTAACTTTTTTTACTATTATCTAAGCAGTAAAAATATACGTACTTTTGGTAGTAGATAAATAACCTTTGGTTTTGACGTACAAACTATTGTTAGCTAATTTGTCTTTTAGGTAAAAGTTGAGGTCGTCACTGGGTGGCAGTTGGGCACAGGTCCATGTGGAACCAACTGCAGCTCAAACGAAGTAGAAACTTCGACAAACAATCGAACATTGATAGAGTCATTACAAAATGACCAATTTTATTTTGGGAACTTTACTGTCGAATATAAATATGAATTTAAAGTAATATTGAGCGATAAACCAACGCTGTTAAATCATCGTATTGCAAATCTGTGGTTGCAGCTAGCCAGGCAGATAACTGGGAGTAGACTTAAATGTTGGTTAATGCCACTCTTAGTCACCCAGGAAAAGAAGAGGATATGGCGTAAATATGTTACAATATTTGTAATCAAAGACGAATTTCAATTGATCTTTGTTTTAAGTTCATGTAAGTGCCTCAAAAACATACAATCAGTTACTCTGGTTTGAGTCTTACCGTTGAAATAATTAAGTATAATCAAATAAATTAAATTGAAATGCATTTTCTTGTATTGTTATTACATTTGAATAGTTATGCTAGGAAGTTATTGTGTATTACCTTGTAACTTTTTCGTAGATGGCTCTGGGTCGATAGTAAGGTTGGGAACTCCTTAAAACCGGTTTTAAATCCCGTATACTTTGAATTAACCAATCAAAAGTCCGCGATCCAGTTGTTTCTTTCTTAGTATATTTGTATTTTTTGTCGATTGGTTCCTTGCCCTTAATATAGGATCACATAGTATTATATTATTTCTCTGATGCGGCGTAAGTTTCACATTGTATATATTTAAAGTTTTTTATATTTAACTGCGTCTTCAATCATATAATCAAAGAAATGTGTGAAAAAGGCTGTTTAAATCGTGTTGGTGTTATAAATAAGGTAGCCAATGTTATGTTAATATACCTGTATAAGGTCTACAGTTTCCAGGAGCATAGTTGGTACAAACATATCGCACAAGATGCGCAAACATGTCGTATGCAAACACAATAACACAGCAAACAACGAAACGACACTGTCTCGTTTAATCATCCGCCACGCGTAATGGCAACATCTTACTACACATATATTTTGTGAAATCAAGAACGCGTGTAATAACCATTCAATGAAATTGTTTTACAAGTTTGACATTCCACATTGGCTAGCAACATCTGCGTCTCATTTCAGAATCGAGCTCGAAAGAACCTCGACCATCACAATTGCACTTGTGGATGAGGATGAGGATTTCATTGTTTGTCCGTTATCAGAAGGGGTCGAGAGCACATTTTAAACGCAATATGCGGGAATATCTGGCATTACTGTGAATAGGGTATGGTGTTCTCTTTCCTATGACGTATACTAATGTAGACGTATATGGCGTTAATTAAGTTTTAGGCTACTTATATTGAAAAAAGTGTATTTCATATTCAATCAACAATTGTAGCTCATAACAAAGATGCATATAAAAGAACATGTATACAGTTATAGTTATACAAGTCAAAACTCAAACATCAAAACGCGGGTACAGTTATTAAACTTTAAAATCTAATCACATATTTAACTATCTCATACTTCCAAATAACCCTTTACAGTAAACATTAAAGTGAATGTTATCTTTAACTGTATTATTAGATAGTACTGTTCAAATGCATTAAATTGAAACATATCAAAACAATCACTATCTCTTTCGCATTACTGTGATACAAAACTTGTTTCAGTGTATAAATATTGCATGTCTGACAGGGTGACAGTAAATTTGTCAACTCGATGAAATACTGTCAACCGAGGCGAAGCCGTGGTTGACAGTATTTTTCCGAAAGTTGACAAATTNTAACAAAGATGCATATAAAAGAACATGTATACAGTTATAGTTATACAAGTCAAAACTCAAACATCAAAACGCGGGTACAGTTATTAAACTTTAAAATCTAATCACATATTTAACTATCTCATACTTCCAAATAACCCTTTACAGTAAACATTAAAGTGAATGTTATCTTTAACTGTATTATTAGATAGTACTGTTCAAATGCATTAAATTGAAACATATCAAAACAATCACTATCTCTTTCGCATTACTGTGATACAAAACTTGTTTCAGTGTATAAATATTGCATGTCTGACAGGGTGACAGTAAATTTGTCAACTCGATGAAATACTGTCAACCGAGGCGAAGCCGTGGTTGACAGTATTTTTCCGAAAGTTGATAAATTTACTGTCACCCTGTCAGACATGTAATATTTATTTTATTATACCAAAAAAACTGTTCAAACATGGACAATTTATATGAACCATGAACAATTTTAATATTGAATAATTGTATTTAATTTCAGCAATGAACAACCATTAATATTTTGATAACAATAATAAAAGTACACTGGTTAACACAGTCAATTTCTTATCACAGAAAATAAACTGTGTTAATGACGTCGTTTCGTCAAATAAATGACGTCATTTCACATAAATCCGCACGTGATTGCTAAGGTAGCGGGCGACAGTTTTTTTTGACAGTATTTGTTTTTTCCCGCTGGGTCTGACAGTATTTCTATGTCACGATGGCGTATGGGAGTTTAGCATTGTGAATACAATTGAGGCATAATAATAATATATGTAACATTTGATGTTGTTATGTGTCTGCATATGACATTATAATACATACATAAATATATTACTTATTTTGATGTGTACATGAAATTGAAATACAAATGTATCAATCAAATTCACTTTAATATATAAACTCACAATTATGACTACTTATTATACAAATGCCATAACCTTAGATATAAACTATGATTTCCACCACATTTCATACGAGTCCATAACACAGCAACTGACCATACAACATTCTCCCGAAATTGGATCATTTTGGTCTACAATAAAATAATGTGTGAAAGTAGCAATATGTGTATGTTTCTTATTTCATAATTATCATGGAAACTGTATGCATTTACTATCAATCTTCTAGAAAATTCAACTGTTCAACTTTTGAATATGAAATTAGAACAACTATATGTATATTTTTGCTACAAATATTTGTCTAACAATAACTATCATTTTATCTGTATTTACATGATAATATATCTAATGTGATTTCGTTTTTTATTTTAAATCATTGTTAATTGAATGAGTTCATGTTCTGGATAGTCATAGCAATGGAGTAGATATGGAATCATGACCACTGTATTTGTTTGTTATACGCAAATGTCAGTCATGCATTAAATGTTATCTTATCATTATCAACATGAAGATATACCTTACTAGACTTCTATATCAGTAGTATAAAAAACGCGACTGCGTGTAATGAATACTAGTAATTTAATCCAATCATTATACAATATACCTTATTGAATATAGTAAAAACAAAACAAAACTATGTATCATAACATAAATAAGTTATTTTATAAGTATATAATCCATTTAAAAGAACACATCATTCTATCATAGACCAATACGCAAATTTAATATATCAAAAGCAATAAACTTACAAAACCAAAACTACAATTGACAAAGTATAAATGCACATTTATATATCGTGACGTAAATCTGATCAGACATCAAAGTTCTGTGCGCGGAAGGCCGACGTAATATGCAAATACTTCTTAAAAGCAATGCTGTTCTAAGTAATGTTTCAGAAAAAGATTCTATAGACTTTCCCATAAAACAATTTTGTTAAAATGGTATTAATAGTTACAGGGTAAGTAACTGACCCGATACGGGATATACGGTTCGGTCTCGCCCCGATATGGTTTTCCACAGAACCGTATATCCCGTATCGGGTCAGTAACTAACCCTGTAACGATTATATCACTTCTTTCCATCTCATCAAATTAACAAATACAAAAATGTTTTTTTTTATTTAATATTATCAAAAATATTAAATTCAAGAACATTATATAACAATAACAAAACTTCAGGAAAAATCATGAAAAAAGGAATGTAAAATTTAAATACATATTTTCGTTACTATTAATTGATCACAATATTGTATCACAATGTCAAACATTTGTATATTCATCGATGTTATACCCCAATGACACTCATTCTAGTTGAATAGTGTGTACTATTATGATGAAAGTTTCTTACCCCAATGTCTTGATGTATAAGTCACTGTTTTCCTCCCAAATTGTTGTCTCGTCTAGCCTGACCACATAATAATTATTGCTTACCAGTTAAATTTAATGACCAGTCAATAGAATTACATAAACAGGCTAGAATCAATTTTGAGAATTTATATCCCTTGTTTAAAACAGTAGTGCGTTTAGTTGCAGCGAACGTTCGCCAATGATCGTTCGTTTCCGATTCGGTCTTATCGAACGATAAGTTCGGCGCGATCCTTTCAAGATGGCGGCTCCCACAGAATTGAATGGGATTTTGATTGAGGAAATCGCTTATAACACAGAAAGTACTTAACCAACACAATACACTATGTTTTTAATTCAATTCATTTTATATACTACCAACACAAATTGAAAAAATATCGAAGTTACGCTGAACAACAACAACAACTTACTTGTCCGCCATCTTGGTTTCGCTAGCGAACAATAGCGAACGTTCGCGAAAGTTCGCTTCGGTTCGCGAAAGTTCGCTTCGGTTCGCGAACGTTCGCTGAAACTGAACGCACTACTGCTAATAGTCACTTCCAGTTGACAGGCAGACATTTGTCTGTAAAAGGATAACGTTTTCCGTAAGTAATTTATAAATGTACCTATGCATATCAATTAAGAGATGCCCTATCTTAAGAAGTATAAACCTAACATGCTGTTTCAGAATTACGGACGTCGGCTTCATTCAGTTTCTTTTTCTACAAGCATCATTCTCTTTGACGATGCAGAATACAAGACTTGTTTGATAGGCAATGCATTCACCGCAGTCGCTAACTACTCGAACAATTTAGAACGTTTAACATTAAGCCGTTTCAGTAAAATCACGTACGAAGCTATACACGAGCTGATTTGCAAATGCCCCAAACTAACTGAAATTTTGTTCTGCGACACAGACAGAGAATGGGAATTAAATGTCGTAATAACGGATTCGAAACTTGACATGACACAGGCCGAAATACCGGAATTCACGGAAAGGCTACGACTGGAATTAGAAAAGCTAAAACTTATACAAAAAGATGATTCCTATGTACTTCGAGAACAATTTAGAACGTTTAACTTTAAGCCGTTTCTGTAAAATCACGTACGAAGCTATACACGAGCTGATTTGCAAATGTCCCAAACTATCCGCAATTGTGATCTTCAACACAGGCAGCGAATGGGAATTCGATGTCGAAGTAACGGCTTCTAAACTTGACATGACACAGGCCGAAACAGATTAATTCACGGAAAGGCTACGACGGGAATTAGAATAGCTACAATTTGAACAAGATATTCGTGTTATTTGATGTACATCTGCGATTCGCTTGCACAGGGACTGCTTTAGTCGCAGAAACAAAGAAAACCTGTTCACGGGCTGGTACAAGGCTGGTCATCGTCGGATACCCACGTTCGACCCATTCCGCTACTCTCCATAATGCTGGAGAGTAACGGAATGAGTTAGTCGTGGGTATCCGACGATGCTGGAGAGTAACGGAATGAATTAGTCGTGGGTATCCGACGATGAAGGCTGGTCTTCCCATATTTATTGGTAAATAGGCATGTGCTGAATTACATTGGTGATACTTACTCGATGTTTGAGCTCCGAGTTCCAGTCCAATACGTCAACACGAACAATGAGTATCGTAATATCTCATAGTTAAATCACTCGGATCATTTAGATGTGTCATTTAATTGGATCACATGTTTAAAAACAATATTCGTAACTTAAGATATAGCATCACTTCGACTTTTTGGTTTCATTTTAATCATATCAATATGGATGTATTAAACGACTGCAAATTAAAATTGCTATCGTCATGACTTTGGTATGTTTGTTATCTGTTTCGATCGATGTATAATTATCATGAAAAACATCGAAAATGATGATTCCGGTCTCGTTCCACGGCATCTTCACATGAATATACTTAATTGTAGAAAAGAATAACTCATTTATTGCAAACAATTTTATTGTACATGATCAAACAGTTATAAGTGTGCATGAAACAAAATGCCTTAATGTTAAAACGAATTAACATAATCAATACTGTCACTTCAAATAAAAAAAAATACAAAACACTGCTTTTCAATGGTCTAACATAACTCTGAATTAAATCAATCAATCAAACATAGTAGCGCTTTTCTATCAAAAGAAATATTAATTTTAGTCCGGACAATGTCATCACCTTGAAATGTTTGTACCTGTACGACGACACAAACAAATTGAGCATAATCGGTGCGTATATTTTCAATGTAGCAGAAACTGTGTACAATCAATTACTGTCAGAGTCACTTTCAGAGCCAAAAAAATCTTTCTCGTGCTTCTTTCCTCGGCCCGCCTCACTCTAGCTACCACTTCCACTGCGGCTTGCGCTGCGTGACCTTGACCTGCTTGCCGATCGACTGCGGCTTCCGCTACGACTGGGCGCTCTTGTACGCGACGGTGACCTAGAACCACTTCTGCTTCTTCTTTTGCTCCTGCTGGAATTTCTAGAACCACTTGTAGATCTGTTTTTCGAGACCTACTGGGACTAAGACTTCCACTTCTTGACCTTGACTTACTTCTAAATGGTGACCTTGAACCCGAGCTTGACCTACTTCGACTTCAGTCTCGATCGAGATCTGGATGCCTCGGGCTTCTACTTTCACTTCTGGAACGAGATCGTGACCTTGACCCGATTCCGCTTCGGGGACCTCGACCTTGACCTTGAACTCGACCTTTAACCTGACCTTGACATGCGACAATACTCGCTCTTTGGACTTTGAAACTAATCATATGAAAATGAATATATGTCATAGTATGATAAGGACACAACACCATCATCTTAAATGTGCCAATAGTAACCTGACACTGACCGTATTGCATGAATATTTTAACGAACTGCTGTTATGAGTACATTAGTATGCATACTATAATCCGGTTAAACAGTTTTAAGAACAAACCAGGTATGTTTTAATTTATCCAGTAAAACACATGCATGACCAAAACTGAGTTTGACTTTTGACTTTTTGCGCACAATTTAAGCCTGCCATGTATTATAATTATAGTTCTTCAAGTATAGGAGTAAAGTCGGCCTGCGACAAACGATATGTTATGATTATATAACATACAAAATCGTATACAAATAACATACACGTTTACATGATCAGGACACTCTTTAAATGCACAAGTACGATTTGCTTCAATGAAAAAAATGATCTTGTTTAACAACATAGAAAGGCATTTTACATAGGGATTCTTACATGCAAGTTAATTACAACATTACTATGACCAATAGATAACAGCCTAAATAGTTTTGGTCTCTTATTGTCAAACCCTCAAACACTGGTCATTTATTGATCAACAAAAAAGACTTCCGTTACTTTCATTTAGAAATGAGACTGCAAACAACGGTTTACGAAACTTCTTTTGAAATATTGTATTTGTTGTTTTGTCTAAAGGGTATTGAAAATATCGTGTTTGAATTACCAGTTTGCTATGACAGAAGTATATTTTAACATTAAAATATTCAGCATTGTGTTTGAATTACCAGTTTGTTATTACTAAAGTTTATTCGTACATCTAAACATTAAGCACCGTGTTTGAATTACCAGTTTGTCATGACAGAAGTTTATCTTAACATTCAAATATTCGAGTACATATTTGAATTACAAGTTTGTTATGAAAGAAGATTATCTTAACACGTAAATATTCAACATAGTGTTTGAATTAACAGTTTTTGTAAAGCATAAGTTTATCTTAACATGTTAATACATCGTAATTGAATTGCCAGTTGGTTATAAATGAAGTTTATCTTAACATTCAAATATTCCCAATAGTGTTTGAATTAATAATCTGTGTTGACAGAAGTTATTCTTCCAATTTAAATATTCAGCATCATGTTTGAATTACCAGTTTGTTATGACAGACGTTTATCTTTTACATTTAAATTTTCTGCATCGTGTTTGAATTACCATATGACAAATGTTTCTCTTAATATTAAAAAAGTCTGCAAATTTGATCTCACAACACTACACACTGCTCAATATACATTAATCCATGTAAATTATGAGTCTATAGCTCACCTGAACACGAGTCTCCCTTTCGTAGAGATCCATGTGTTAGACAACCAGTCGAGACCTGGCCAAAATTATACCCAAAAGCATTATCTGAAAACCCGAGATTCAATTTGTTAATTACAACTGTTACAAGATCAAACTAAGAACTTTTGAAAGGCGAACGTTTGAAAGGCGGTCGACAAATTAAATTAAGATGTATTTGGGACTTCTTGAGTATTGTGAAGGTACAGTAAGTAACCATAATTTAGGTCATTATTACAATTAGTGCAGCTTTCTGATGATTTCCAACTCATCAAAAAGGGTTTATGTTTTGCGACTCGGAAACCAGAGCATATGAGTTTGATTGATGGTCAACATACTAAAACAAAACAAAATATTTCAGTAAACTCTAAATAGCTGTAAATTGCAACTATCATTGAAAATGTGTCCTCACTTCTGTGAGTGTGCATATTTGTAAGGAAAGATTGATTGAACAAACTTCTGGCCCTCACATAATGCAGACCTCAGGCACAAAGGGACCTCATAAACTTAAAAATAAACAACTAGTCTGAGATCCTTATAGTAGATTATATCAGCCCTCTGAAGACATACCTGGTCTCGAGTCCATTGTTGAAGGAGCCATCCTCCCTTAACACAATAAAGTAAGTCTCCTCATAGCCAAGTGTCAGTTTGTTCTTCACGTTCCAGTTGTACTCACGCGCCAGCATGTATCATACCTGCATGGAACAAATCGATAGTTCCCCAATAAAGTAAAACAATTATGCTTTATTTTTAAATACTTTCAGAAATGTTAGGACCAATTAGAGATTTTAGAAGCTTATTATAGATTCTAGAAGCCCTTAAGATAGTTTACTAGCAATTTAGTATTTTGGCTATTGATAACGTAACCATAGAGTAAGAAAAAAAAGGTGTTAATTTACTCAATACGTTGTTAAGCACCGAATATACAATTATCTCCATACAATAGAACGCGGAACGTTAGGTACAATGTTTATAAAGTACATGCTTTAAATCTCAAATGTAGCTCACTTATAAATAAATATATTATCTAAGACAACCCTAATTACTTAGATAACAAGTGTAGTTCAGACATCATGTATTATTTATTAAGGACATCTTTGTACGGCAAGATTATCTTCACCTTATACAAATTTATATTATTTACCTAAGCAAAATAAATAAGACAACAAGTGAAGTACAAGCAAATGAAGATCAACAAGTTCTCTTCATACTGAAATAATATTTCTTCATACTGTACACATTATCTTTCTTAATAAAGCATAACAAATAAGACAACACATGTGGTGTTGTTTAGACAGCTCAGATGTATATCAATCATATAGGGTTGTGGTATTATGAATCAATCGCCAACAATTAACAACAATTATTGTTAAATACAATAACAATATAGTGATGCATCAGATAATGGTTACCCTCAATGCATTGCCAAACTGTAACGATAAAATAACCCAAAGCCAAGGTGTAGTCCACCCGATAAGGTCTCGTCCCTTTAAAAAACTAATTCTCAAAATGTCCCTATACGAAACAGGGTCAATTGCCAGCTTAAGGTATTTCAACTTCATCCAGCAACATTGATTATGCAAACAAATTAAAATCCAAATGTATCTGACTTAATACAAACCAAACTACACCGTTGTGTATGTGAGCCTCATTCTGGTAAAACTGGGATTATATCATGTGCGTATAAGCTCAGGCTTATCAGAGACGACAGACACTTTCCGCCTAAACTGGATTTTCGTTTATTAAAATTATTTTTAACAAAACAATCTTTAAAGGCGAAAGTGTCGTCCAAACTGCACTTGCTTATCAGGGACGACACTTCTAGCTTAAACCGTAGTTGCCTTCATTAGAGACTTCCTTTAAACGAACACATTCAATTAAAGCGGTAAGTGCCGTGCCTGATTAGCCTGTGCGGACTTCACATGCTAATATGGGACGACATTATACACACATGCGTTAAGCCCAGTTTTCCCAGAACGAGACCCCCATAGAGAACATACTCGTTGTCTGCCACATAGTCCTCGTGTTCCTCCTCGTCTCTCATCCTCTTAAGTGTTTGGTGATCTAAAATAAAACATCAATTTTAATTATTATAAATACAGTTTAAAGCCGGCCGAGTTGATATTTCTCACAACAATTTGGTTTTTCAACTGACCAGAATTGATCAGTATTCGTCAGATACATTCTAAAGCTGAACTCTTCCATACTGATTTTTGCAAAAATTGTGCCAAAAAATGCCAAAGCATCAAAAATACGAAACCTTATCATGTACATAACCAACCTCCGCGCAGAGATATGACTGGAACCAGCATAGCTGGATCAAATCNAGGTTGTATGTGAGAGCATGGAACGACAACTCTGCGTGGAGATTGGTACATAACGGAATCCTAAAGGCCATTATTAACCTGTGACGTATGCACGCGTTGGGTAACGTGAGCGCCAATTTCACGTGATTTTCACCTCCGCGCTTTTCAAAACAAAGGAGAACTAATAAATAACACGGTTTCATCATGGCAAATGGCGTTGTAATAAATGATGCAATGGTCACGTGGTTTTACATTTGACCCGCGCGTGTTTAAATTTAGATCATTTCTGTCCATGAACAGAAATTGAAAAGCCCTGTCTTTGTACTGAATTTGGGCATTTCTTGACCGTGTTTGACCACATTTTTTTGCACATCTGACATAAACACCATCACGTTTTGACTCATAAACACTTTTTTGCGACACATAACAAAAATTGGAAAATATGCCAACATCAACTCAGCCGGCTTCAAAAATTACTACTTTAAGCACCGCGGTCTTGGGGCGCTTGAAATCCGACTTGGAATCTCCGTAACGCCTCAAAATGTATGAATTTATATTGCGCTTAGAACAATACGCATATTTTATCAATTGAAGCGCTATAATAGCTTAACCACAGTTACAAAACTGTTGATTACAATTTCCTCATACGTCACGATGGTCTTTTTAACTCTGGAAACCAGAACGCCCACTCTAGCCAGAGTACAAAGGTTCAAAGTGATCGTCACTTCGCCGAAAGCCGAAAATTATGACAATTTACAGTTAGACACAATCAGCTATTAATTACCGTGTACAACCCNCCCCCCCATAAAACACATGTCTATTTGTATTATCGACCATAAAACAAAAGTTTATGTATTCACCCTGTATGTAATTGACATTCATGTTTTTGATTGATTTCATACATAAAAGTATTGGCCATATGTATTTATTGCCCCTATGTATTAGCGTACAACCGATATTTATCTTAAATAAAAAGATAAAAATATATATTCAAATAATCAACCGCTTATAATTCTGATGTTGATTACGTTGTTCAGGAATTTTGTACTAATTTATTTATAATTACTTATTCAAATATGAACGCACGAACGGTGTTATAAGCAAACCTTTTAATATTCTATACAAAACTGATTTATCAAAATTGTATAATATTTATAGCGATTGATGCTTTAATAATTTAATGCTGTCACATAACTATATTTTATCCTTCCCATGTACACTGACAGCCACATAATAATCGTGTGACACTCTTAAAGCTACAACTTCCTCGGACCTTACTTACAGTGGGTCATTGTACATGTATACCTTTGCCTACGATGGAAACACCTTGTTCCACCCATGGAAATCGGATGTGTAGTAATATATCGTATGTTTAAGCTTGATATAGATGTGAACACTCCATTCATGTAGTTTATTTACACGCAATAATAGCAGATTAAACGGTAGTTATAATATAATAAAAGCGTAAAGTGAGGTCATTTTGACCCATAAAATCATATAATACAAGTTAAATGCAATTTTTCAAAATAAAAATCTTATAATGCAAGACAAGACAAGACAAGACAAAAGTTTATTTTGTAAATAAAGGCCACCGGCC
>VMBQ01015645.1:0-11844 GCA_007657795.1 Dreissena rostriformis | reverse complement strand
GGGGGGCATGCATGTTTTACAAACAGCCCTTGTTTACATAAGGGGAGTGTTAAGACAAAAAAGAATGTGGATGCATACGTGCCCTGCGGACACGTGTATTGTACTTGCGTTTTTAAGATCTTCATAATTGTCCCAGTTTGTGCACTTAAATATATGTATTTGGTAAGTGTGCAATAATTTGCAGGTTAATGATGAACTTAACAGAGCAAATTTCAGAAATACTTTTGTCAATAAGACATGTTGCCTAGGTAATACTCATGAACACGTGTATTAATTAGATTAAGACATCACTGAGTTTGAACACTTAAATGTCAACCGTCGTTATAGGTGAATAATTGTGTTAGTTATATTTGAACATTGCAAATCGCGGTATTCGTCGTACCTAATTGCTATTCTTTTTATGCAGATGAATCGAGCGGGGGATTTCCATTAACAGAGTGTATCAACTATCTATGTCAGTCTCTACAGTCGTTCAAACCAACTCATCTCGAGGAGATACTGCTCGTTGAGAATAACGAGAAAAAAGTATTAGAAATAATCAACATGATAGAATTGAGGACCGAATGGAAGTATTACACATATGTATAGATGGCAATATGTGCAAACAGACCATGGTCAATGAAGGGGTCAATGAATGAATCGATTCAATGAAAACATAAATTGTAAAAATGGTCTATACACATCGTTAAGTGTAACTTAACTATTTACTATTTTGATTAATTATCTTTGGTTTGTTTTTAGTTGTTCACTTTCGAACATTTTTTGTTCCCATATATTTTTTGCTGTACATTAAACTACTACATTTAACCGAACATACTAGAACCATTTGAAGTAAACAGAAGTCTCAAATATTGTCAGTAGCGTCATAATATGATTCACTGAAATGTTCGGATAACTTATTATAAACGAAAGAATCCTGTTAAGACAATAATAAACCGCCTTCAACGTTAAGATATGTGGATTAATCGCAGAACTAATTTTCTATATTAGCCATCGAAGTCAACTGTAAATAAATTTGGAACCATTCCGCCAAAAAATTGTCATTCGATTTCCGCAATAACTATAAATAGCTGGGGATGTTAGTGCGTTGTTGCAGAAACCGGCGTGCACACAATGATTTTAAACCAGGTTTTCCGAAGGAAAAAACTGGTTATTAGATTGGCGAATGCGGGCGGGCTGGCTGGCGCGCGGGCGGAACAAGCTTGTCCGCTCTCTAATTCAAATAGTTTTCATCCGATCTTTACGAAACTTGGTCAGAAGTTGTATCTAGACAATATCTAGGTCAAGTTCGAATATGGGTATGCCGGGTTAAAAACAAGGTCACCGGGTCACTAAGTGCGTTTTAAACATTGAGCATGTTGTCCGCTCTCTAATTCAAATTGTTTTCATCCGATCTTTACAAAACTTGGTCAGAAGTTGTATCTAGACAATATCTAGGTCAAGTTCGAATATGGGTATGCCGGGTTAAAAACTAGGTCACGGGGTCACTAAGTGCGTTTTAAACATTGAGCATGTTGTCCGCTCTCTAATTCAAATAGTTTTTATCTGATCTTTACGAAACTTGGTCAGAAGTTGTATCTAGGTCAAGTTCGAATATGGGTCATGCCGGGTCAGAAACTAGGTCACGGGGTTGAAAAACAGATTGATTTTGAAACAAGGGGGGTAATTGTGATGAACAATCAGTAGCAATGCACATTTTTAGTTGCAGTTGTCTCCCTTTATCAGACTTTTTTTTATTGAAAACCTGGTTTTGTGACAATTTTGTCCCTTGTTGCGATTGTATTCATCATATAAGTGTCACACTGGTCATGATGATAAAGACAAAACTTCAAAGGTATGTTGCTTTCATTGTTGGAAAACCAGTTCTTAAAACTGAACTGCCTCTGTCCTCTGACGAAATGGAATTCGGAATGTATTTCAGGCACGCCAATGACAGGTCTTGTTACTGTATTATTAATGTCCATATAAACAATCCAAAATGAGGCCCTTTAACATCAGCGCATAGTAGAATATTCTACTTGCAATGATTGACGGATCTTTTTGAAAGCTAATTAGCTGATGTACGCTGAATTAATGCTTTAGTAATACATTTGCTAGTATGAACTAAAATGATAATGTGCATTTGTCATGTGAATAGTAAAATATATTTTATGGAACTTTATTAAACATTGTAACACTGTCAATATAATATATTTATGAATGCATGCCTTTTATAATTTGGCAGTCACATAATGTAAGACGTTCTTCTTACGCTACAAGTAACGGTATTCTGTGCTCATTGTTATTATCTAATATTCTTCATGTTTTTATTGTTAAGAAATGCATTTGTACCAAATAGTACAAAAAGCGTTTACTTTTTTAACTTTGTAGTTGTTGCATACTGAATATGCATGATGTGCTTGTTTTAGCTCACCTGAGCAAATGGTGCTCATGGTGAGCATTTAGGATACTGTGATGTCCGTCGTCCATCAGTGCGTGAGGTGTGTAAACCTGTTCTTCTAACGACTTCTCCTCCATAATATTTTTTTTATCCGCGCCGAAATCTTTCGGAGCAGATATAGTTATAGTCTCCGTCCGTCTGTCCGTCCGAAACTTTGTCCAGAGCATAACTCCAAATCTATTCCATGGATTTACTTTAAACTTAGAATATAAACAGATGGCAACTAGGAGAAGTGCAGTGACCAAGAACCATAACTATATCTACCTTAGTTTTTGAATTATCTCCCTTTATATAATTTCAAAGTAAATTTTTGTCAGGAGCATAACTCTAAATCTACTGAAGGGATTTACTTGAAACTTGAAATATAAACAGATGGCAAGTAGGAGAAGTGCAGTGACTAAAAACCATAACTCTATCTACCTTAGTTTTGAATTATCTCCCTTTATATAATTTCAAACTAATTTTTTGTCCCAAGCATAACTCAAAATCTACTGAAGGTATTTACTTGAAATATAAACAAATGACAAGAAGGAGAAGTGCAGTGACTAAGAACCATAACTCTATCTACATTAATTGTTGAATTATCTCCCTTTATTTAATTTCAAAGTAAATTTTTGTCAGGAGCATAACTCTTAATCTATTCAATAGATTTACTTTAAACTTAGAATATAAACAGATGGCAACTACGAGAAATGCAGTGACCAAGAACCATAACTCTATTTACCTTAGTTTTTGAATTATTTCCCTTTATATAATTTCAAACTAAATTTTTGTCCGGAGCATAACTCTTAATCTACTGAAGGGATTTACTTCAAACTTGAAATATGAACAGATGGCAAGTAGTAGAAGTGCAGTGACTAAGAACCTTAACTGTATCTACCTTAGTTTTTTTAATTATCTCCCTTTATTTTATTTCAAAGTAAATTTTTGTCCGGAGCATAATTCTAAATCTACTGAAGGGCTTTACTTGCAACTAGGAGAAGTGCAGTGAACATGAACCATAACTCTTTCGGCCGTAGTTTTTGACTTATTTTCCTTTATTTATTTTTGCATTGTTTCTTTATATTTTATTTATTTATAATTTTAAATTCTATTTAATTTAATTTCATAGTAAATATTTTAGCTTTTCAATTTTTAGTATCTCCCTTTATCTTATTTGACAATAATATTTTAATTTGAACACTGAAGTATTCACTGTAAAATGAATAGATGAGTTTAAGGAAAAATACAGTGATCAAGAACAGTAACTGTTTATAGTCTTCTTTTTAATTACCTCCCTTTCTTTCATTTCCATATATTTTATTCTCTACAACATAACTCCAACACTATATAACTAATTGATACTTGAAATATAAATAGATAACATGTTTTACAAATATTATTCTACTCTCTAAAACAAATGTTCTCATACAAGCAAACACATTTTGGCGGGGTTTTGGCATTACTCTGACATGTTAAACTTAAAAAAATCTCTAAACATAAGGGTCAGGGTTTTAATATTTGGTTTGTAAATTGTATAGTGGTCCTCTACTTAGTTTGTTCAAATCATGCCCATGTGGTCAACACTGGCAACACCCTAGGAGTCGCATGATTTTATAGACAAATACATTTGTAGTGAAATGACTTAAAATTTGGTATATAACATCACATTGCAGTATTCTACCAAGTTTATTCAAATCATGCCGCAAGGGTGACAATTGGCCCCGCCCTGAAGCTAGTTTTTTTCCCTTACATAAAGTGTATCGTCAAAATGCATTGCTTAAAAGAAATATGAAACTTACAAACATAAACCTGCATGTTACGTTTCGCACAAGGGTACATGTTGAGTGGGTTTTCAATTCACGTGGGGTTTTGAGACAACAGTGAAAAATGGGGGCATCCGTGTCCGACGGTTAACATTATTGCAGGGGTTAACATGATTGGGATCAAAACATTTAATGGTTTTGCAAAATAGCGCTAAAGTGTTGTTATTCTCTTATGATAAATTGTCATATTTATCCCACATTCACATGCCAGTTGCTATGTTTACATGTAATGATGTTATTTTAAATATTCTCGATGTATATTATAATTTGAATGCTATGATGTTGTATTACAATTGACATTTTTGTGATTGTGTATCTTTTTATTTTTTCTATATGGTCTTTCAAAAGACCGTTTTAAAAAACAATATGGATTGTCATTTTTGCTTTGCATCCTGCCACAAGAATATGCAAAAAAAAAAACGTTTGGACAAAACAAATGCAGTCACATTCTTCCATATTGTATTTTTCCTATTTGCTTGAAAACTCAGTGGCTCAGACATAATATAATGTCACGGACAAATAATAAAAAATACGACCAACATATTTTAACCAGGTTTTACAACGAAGCTGAAATCCTTATTTTAGATTGAGCCGGAGGGGTGGGGCGGTATACGTCAAACAGGTGGTTTCCGGTAAATAAATTTAGTTTGCTTAGACCTATCTTAATGAAACTTTAAATATAGCTTGGATGTAGGGAGACAAAGATTTGGATTGCATTTGGGGCCTTTTGAGCACTAAAATTAGAAATACAATATTTGTTAGCAAAAAGCTTGTTTGGATGGAGATTGCACTGACATTTTTTGTGTGGGTAGCTTACGCGAAGACCTGAGGTTGCTTTGGGGCCAGTCATGTTAAGGTCAATATCACTGATACGTCAAAAATACTAACACAAAACTAATGGTTTCCTTTCAATATCTTATGATATAGCAAGCTTGCATGGTGGTCTAGCTAGGGATTGTATTTTAGGCAGGTCGGGTTAAGGTGAATGTAAATGTTACTAAAAATAGAAACATGGCATACGCTTAATAATTTAAGTTTTGAAATATTTACTGAAGTTTTGTATGTAGGTAGCCTACATGCAATCGAGCATGGGATTTCTATAGGGGCCGGTCAGATCAAAGTCAAGGTTGCCAAAACATAGGAAAATGGATCCTCGAAGAATAACTTGAGTTCGGACGGATGTATTGAACTGAAATTGTGTGCCTGGACTAGATGCATACCTAGTACTAGAGTTCATCTGAGGACAGTCTGGTAAAAGTCATGGTCACTGCAACTAAAGATAAAAATAAACTGTTTCTGCTCACTTACTTGAGATTGATTGGATATACTTTGGTTCAATATTTTGGTATGTAGCCTAAATGTGAACCTACCTTGGGATTTAATCGGTTAAGATCACGGTCAATTTTCTTATAAAAAAATAATTATGTTCAATAGCTTGAGTTTTTATCAACTATTGTTCTAAAATTGTAAACATTGGTAGCCTAAATGCGACTTAGATTAGGATTGCATTAGGGACCAGTTTAATCAAGATCAATTTAAATGTTATTAAAAAAATTATTGATTTGGGAAGGAAGTTTTACGGTGAAAATATCTGTGTGGGTCGATTACATGCAGACCTAGCTTCGGATTACAAAATTATTTAAAATTACAACATGGCCTACATGGCCTAGGAGTGAAATAACGTCATGCTCAATTTATATAACTGTGAAATGACGTCATTTTTTTTACGAAATGACGTCATTATTCCAGCGAATTTCTTCAGTTAGACTCTTTTACAATGTAAATAAACGGTGAAAAAAAGCATTAAATAAAAAGAAAATGTGTTGGTCATGTTATAAATAGAATCTTAGATTCGTGGTCATTTTGTAATCAATTTATTAAACTCGTCATCTAATTTTTTATTTAGATGACAATTGTTTAATAAAGTCAATACAAAAAGATCACTCGTGCAAGATCCTATATATTATATCTACACTTGAAAACCTGGGTTCGTGACTTTGCCATGTGTATTATTATAATTGTTGTTGTTGCTGATTTGGTAATGAACATGTTAGTTGTGGATTGATTGTTTTAGACATGAACATGTTAATTCTGGAATCAATTGCAAGTTCATCATTTAAGAATAAAATTATCGGTATTGTTGGTAAGTTGTTATCTTCCTAGAATAGTTTTGCAACGATCGCAATTGTAAGAAAAAGATTTTTATGAAAATAATAATTAACGTTTCATAAAATAATTACATAAAACAAAATTTGACTCCATTCACTTAAGCCGGCAACCGATGTGTGTACAAGTGGATGGGTACACGTGTAAGAAAATGATAACGCTGTTCTGGAATTCATAAAACAAAATCGCCTGAAATCACACCACTGAATTGCCATGACAAATAATAACAACTTTTGGTGTTAAAAAGCGTTTGGTACTAGTGGAACAAACTTACATATATACTAAGGCTTCACCAGGTATAACAATCATGAACTACATCATGCGAATGTACCAAAGCCTTATTTTATTGGCCCACAAAGGAGGGAGACATTATGCATTGCACTTGTTCGCCCATACGAACATACCTAAATTTATGTACTAAACTATTTAACTGCTGGTGCATTTGCTGTCACAGTTGAAATACCTTTATGTGTAGGTGATAGTAGAGGAAGGAATCATAGCTGTCAACTGTTTCAGTAGAATTATGGCCCGTTTTGATGTTTTATCCGGTATGGAATATATGGTCTTCAGAATGTGTTTTGCTAACTCTTCTTTAATTGCATTATGTATTTCGCTCACATCTTGTGTTTGCAATTGCACAGGATGGAATTTTGTATAAGGGTTAGATTGGGCAGACATATGGCCCTTTGTCGTTTTCCAGTATGCAGTATATGGTAAGCAAAATAAAGTGGCATAATTGTGGCCCATTGTCCTTTTTATGCCCTCCTTTGAAGAAGGCAGTATATATAGCAGTCCCACTGTACGTGTGTGCGAAGTGTCCAGGCTCAGCCATAACTTTGCCATATATTGATGGATTTTAAAATAACTTTTTAAGACTACTTTTCGCGAATAACACTCTGTCCCTAGCTAAAAGGTCAATATCACACTTAAATATGAAAGGTCGAATGTCCTTTCTCGGCCAAAACTTTTCCACATATTGATGGATTTTAAAATAACATTGCACTATATCCACCATCATAAGACGACGTATCGCATGTTACTGCCGCCTCACTGCCACAACGGTCAAGTTTACACTTACAGGGCAAATGTAGAATTAGGCAATACACCAGCTTAAAGATTCTTGTGTCAGCCGTAACTTTGCCATGTGTTGATGGATTTTAAAATAACACAATTGTTAAACCTCAGAAGACGACGTGATATGTCTCCATACCTCAATGGTCAAGGTCACACAGTATTGAAAGGTCGCATTTGGCCGTTAAACAGCTTGTCTTAACTGTAACTTTGTCATTCATGATGCTATTTTGAAAGAATTTACCACTGATTACCACCACGAGGAGACGTTATCTCGTGTGTAAAAACTTTCTGCCTACCCTAGAGGTCACGATCTTTATTAGAAGTCAAAGGTCATTTTCCCATAAAACGGCTTGTTCGGGCTAAAATAGCGCACCTGTAATGATTTCCCGCGATTTCTTCAAAGATTGAAGAGCCTTTTTACCTGTTTACTTATCGATATCTAATTTAAGCCGGTACTAATGTGAAGTTGTCGTGGCCGAGTGGTTAGGCGATATACTATAAATCTTTTGTGATCTTCCCGCGCAGGTTCGAATCCTGCCGACAACGCATATCTTTTGCGACGCGTTTTATTTCTTTTCTAACGTAATTTGATTTAATATAGCATATAAGCTATGTTTATTGTTAAATATGTTGCACTTTTTATGCACATTCTTCAATTTTGAAAATTAAAACAACGTTATGGCTAAATTGGGTGATTTACTGTTGAGAATACGAATCATGCATGTTGCATTTTTATTGTTATTTCAAAAAGTAAACGGTAAATCTGTCTATTTCTTGGGATTTTTGCTGTATATAGTGTATCTATAAAAACTAAGTTTAAAATATTACTTAAATGATGCTATTTTGAATTGTATGACACTTTGTTTTTAACCAACCCAATTTCTACTTTGCTGAAACCACTTACATTTCATGGCGCTCTTCCATAGATAACAAGTTATAAACAAGTGATGTGCTTGTGAAACACTATGTCGACTTTTGAGCGATTTTGACCCATATATTTGACCTTTGACCTTGAAGGATGACCTTGACCTTTCACCACTCAAAATGTGCAGCTCCATGAGATACACATGCATGCCAAATATCAAGTTGATATCTTCAATATTGCAAAAGTTATGGCCAATGTTAAAGTTTGTGCAAAATAACAAACCAACAAACAGACAGGGCAAAAACAATATGTCCCCGAGTATGGACTGGGGGCATAAAAATAAATGTCTGTAAAAAAATACTTATTTCATCTTGTTTAAACTTTAAACACCTTTACTGCATCTGAACACACCAACTGCATGCCCATATTTGGAAATCTGGATGAATTATGGAACTTTCATATACCCCAGGGGTGCAAAGAAACTGGACAAAAGCCGAGCGTGGGGGTGGTTTTGAAAAAATCAGTATATTGGTTTAAAAAGCATGGAAAGCCTACCTAAAAATGTGCATGTAGTTCAGTGAAATGATGCTGATTNTTTTTAACCAACCCAATTTCTACTTGGCTGAAACCACTTACATTTCATGGCGCTCTTCCATAGATAACAAGTTATAAAAAATAAATGTCTGTAAAAGAATACTTATTTCATCTTGTTTAAACTTTAAACACCTTTACTGCATCTGAACACACCAACTGCATGCCCATATTTGGAAATCTGGATGAATTATGGAACTTTCATATACCCCAGGGGTGCAAAGAAACTGGACAAAAGCCGAGCGTGGGGGTGGTTTTGAAAAAATCAGTATATTGGTTTAAAAAGCATGGAAAGCCTACCTAAAAATGTGCATGTAGTTCAGTGAAATGATGCTGATTAAGAAAATAATACATTAGATTTTATTTGGAAAGGTGCCCATTACAGGTGCGCTACCTTAACTTACCATAAATGACTACAATTAGAAGACTGAGTGTCTCGTGTATCAACCGTCACGTCACCTCAAAGTCATGGATACTTTAAAGGTCAAAACTCATATTTGACCCTAAACAGCTTGTTTTAAACATAAGCGGAGTTTTGAGACTGGAATTAGGGGGAATTGACACATGTCTTGTTTCTAGTCTAAAATGATAGAAGACATTAAATAAAGATTTTTTTTTATTTTTTTCAAAATTTCAGATCTGAATAATCACAATGTTTATTGGACGGTATGGAATTAACTGCAACAATAATGGTTAAACGGTAGGAAGTTGATACTGCAGCCATGTTTTAGTATTTAATCATGGCCCATTTGTCATTGTTAGCTCACAAGAGCTTTTGTGGTGGCCAATTGTCTGCCAATTGTCCGTCGTTTGTCATGCATCGTGCGACGTCAACAATGGCCTTGTGAGCACTCTAGAGGCCGCATGTATCGTCGAATCTTCATGAAACGTGCTGAGTACATTTGTCACATTTATATCTCGGCTGCGTTTGAAACTGGGACATGTGGGGTCCAACAAACTTGGTCACTATGTTAAATTAAAGAAACATTTTGTGAACACTGTAGAGGCCACACTAATTTCCCAAACTTCATGAAACTTGCTGCGACTATTTGTCCTAATGATATCTTGGGCAGGATCGGAAGTTGGTCACTTGAGGTCAACAACTAGGATAGTAGGTCAAATTAAAGAAACATCGTGTGAACACTCTAGAGGCAACATTGTATTGTTTCATTTCGATTTTCATGAAACTTTTGATCAGTCCCAATAATATCTCATCCGAGTTCCAAACCGGGTCACATGGGATGTGAAACTAGGTCACTATATCAAATTGAATGTAAAGCTTGTGAAATCACTAAAGGTCACATTAATTGCCTAATCTTCATGAAAACATTGGCCCAAATGATGTATCGGTCGGTTTTGAAACTCTATCACATGGGGTCAAAAATAAGGTCACTTTTATACTGGGTCATGTATGGTCAAAACTAGGTCGCCAGTTCAAATTAAATTTAAACGTTTGCGAACACTCTGGAGGTCACAATAATTGCCTAATCTTCATGAAAATTTGTCATAACATTCTTCTTATAGATTTTCGGACGAGTTTGAAACTGGGTGACGTGGGTTAAAAACTAGTTCGGCAGGTCAAATGAAAGAACAAGCGGGTGAACATTCTAGGGGCCACATCCTCGTGAAACTGGGCAGAACATTTGTTCTTATGATATCTCGGCCGATTTTTTAACTGGGTCGTTTGGAGTTAAAAACAAGGTCATAAGTTCAAATTGAAGAAAAGCCTGCTTAACACTTCAGAGGCCACAGTTATTGCCCAATTGTTTTGAAATATGTATTAATGATACATCGGCAGTGTTTGAAACTGGTTCATGTGGGGTCAAAAACTAGGTCACTTGGTCATATTTAAGGAATAGCTTGCAGGCGACATTTATTGCCTAATATTCATGAAACTTGCTCAGAACATTTTTCCCAATGATGTATCGATCTAGTTCAAAACTGGGGTACGTTTGGTTAAAAATCTAGCTCACTATATCAAATTACAGAAAAAGCTTGCATTGACGCCACATGTATTTCCCAATATTCATGAAATTTGGATTGAAAATTTATGTCAATGTTCCAATCTGTGTAAAAGTAGGGTCTAAAACTAGGTCGTTTGAACAAATGAAAGAAAACGCTTGTGAATACTCTAAAAATTAAAGTTGTTCACGCAAATTTTCTGAAACTTTCTCTGATCATGTATGTATTCTTATAATTTGTACGAGGATTTAGATAATGTTTCTGTTTAAAAACATGGGCGCCAGACGGTGGGGTAGTTGTTCGTATGAGGATATCGTAAAGCCATTTTAAAACTGTAAAAGTCACATTTTTTACCTACTCCTTGTAAAACTCGCTCATTAAAAAATCAGATCTTGGTTTAGTTCAAAAATGGCATCAGTTTCTTTGGAACATCCAGCTTTACCAGTAAGAATTTCAGTAATCAGAACGATTAATTCAGTTTCATTGTTATGCCCACACTCGAAGAAGCGGGGGTATGTTGTTTTACATGTCAGTTGGTCAGTTTGATGGTTTCTTCGTGGATCATTTCATTTATACACGATATCTTGGGAGATATATTGGGAACGCTTAGTATGTACCATTTTGCAAAATGATTGCAGTAGTATTCTTGACCATATTTTCTGAATCCTTGATCAACGATGGTCGTTCTCTCTTAAGTGTGCAGTCTAAACGTGTACGTAATATTTAATATTTAAGACATAATCATATTACATATCGTTAAGAATGTTCTTACATGGGATTGAGTCAATTTGCTATGCTTACTGTTTTTTTTTAGTGCGCGTGAACAACTGTGTACTTAAATAAGTTTTAATTGTGTAAATGTTCATATATATATATATAACGTTTAAGCTTAATGCTTAACATGTATTTTTATGCCCCCGGTAGGGTGGCATATAGTGATC
>VMBQ01015644.1:0-13157 GCA_007657795.1 Dreissena rostriformis | reverse complement strand
TAGGCTTCTTTTGAACTACATCTGGGAAACAAGTCCACACGATATAATAAGGTCAAAGACTGTAATACAACAAGGAACGTCAGAACTCTTTTTATATATTAAATATTCATAGGAACAACATTATGTGATTACTGCTATCGCATTATCACATTGTCAATCCCCATTTAGTAAAAGGACTTTCGTGAAGCATACGATCGGCGAAAACTAAATTATTGACGCATCCATATATGCGCATTTGTCATTTAATATAAGAATGCGATTTTAATGTTCTCCTATGATAGACAATTAAGAGGTAAAATGCATTATATTTGTTCAGCCATATTAACATATAAATGTCATCATATTGTTTATAAATTACCTTAAATATATAAATAATAATATAGTAAAAAATTCAAAATTAAATGCATGCATACAAATAAAAACAAGATGCCATAGATTGTATTACAACGTCAGCGACAGTCCAATGAAAGACATAGTTATTAATGACTGAAACCTGACATTATCATGCATGTTTATGGCGAATACATGTGTGTGTTTAGTACGTGTATGTCAAATTTGGTAGAAAATGTCAACGCTTTCATATGACGTTGGTAAAGCGGAATAGTATCACGCGATCAGGAGTACGTCGGTCGTTTTTTTTTCAAATCAATTTATGCGAACGAGTGTAGTTGAGTACGCGCTGAATAAAACTACACTTATATATAACGTAACGTCACAATATGTTTATTCAAAATGCTGTTTGCATGAACTATGTTCTGTACATCGTTCGATTAAAGTCAATCGCACAGGCTCATCTTGGACGATGCTTTACGCTCATGCATTAAGCCCGATTTTCTAGAGACTAGCTCATTTAATTAAACCAAATTTATTAGAGGGATAACATATACCGTCAACTAATTTGTACGTCAGTACGTATTTGAAACACAACCGAAATTCTGTTCGTAGAATTTCTTGTAATTACGTTTGTTAATTATACCTCACTATTAATAAGTAACTGAATTTAAGACTTCGAAAGCTTAAAATAGCAATAGTATTCATGAACAGCAGTGCGTATCTGAATCGAACGCATGTGTTTCATGTGTAAAAAGTTGTAAAGCGTTCTTTTTTTGCTAAAAGTAGACAACTCGAGAATATGCTCGTAGCTTGCCAAGACTGCTTGAGCAATATTGAGTCAATTTATTTTTCCAGAAATAGTCCGCATTCCGGGATGTCTGTTTAAGGGAGTGTGGCTTGGTGAATCAGGTTTGTAATCTATGAAATGCAACATGACCTTCCGTGTAATACGAAGTAAGAGGTATACAATCTTCTTTTGTAACACAGAGAGTATATCTGTTTTGCCATACAGAATGGAAAAGGGTATTGTTCACATTGTTTTGTTGTTAATATTTTATGTAAGATGACACAAGATAAAGAGGTCAATATGTTACTGCAGAAATGTCTAAGGAAAGAAAACTAGTTTAGTATATACATGTACATATTATTTTTTATAGAATGGACATTGTACTTCAGTTAAATGAATGAACAGAAAATTGAAACGTGATAAAAGTAACGGAACTGTTTTGTTTTTAGATTTAAACTAATACGGTTTAATGAAGACAATGAGAACAGANTACAAAGCTTTAAAAATCACTAACCATATAAATTCTTATTATTTTAATGAATCTATCACTGGTTGATTTAATCAGTCAGCCTTATTTGTGCTGAAGGTGTTAATAAATTTTTCCAAAGGAGGAGACCTGGATAATACCTGTTCACAAAACATGAATACCGGTTGTGTGTTTCGTTACTGATATTAATAAAAACATTTACATTCAAAAAGCTCGTCATGTTTCCGGCTGGAAGGTGTTATGTTGCCGTTTTTTTTAAACAGAATCATAATGTAAATACTGATTGTCTTTGTTACGCATGCGCACTTAAAGTCCGTATTCGTTGTATATAAAATATACAAATGTTTTGACTATTCCTTCATATCACCATGCATGGTTGGAAAGAAAAGGACATAGCCGTTGAAAAAAGGCATTACAAAATATATGCATTTTAACTGATATATACCAAAGAAAGAAAACATATATACCGTGTGTCTAAAGTCATACATATTTAAATTTCAATACGTCATGCACTCAACCAATGGCGCTTTTTATCAAACTGACTGCAGCCTGGCAATCCTGAAATAGAAAAGAAAAAGTCGATTAATGTCATCAAATACACCACATGCGCGCACAGAACCTTTAGAGATCAAACACAATCAAACGTTTTTTTCTTTGGCTTCAAGTTGGTGATAGCGAAATTAATCAATTGCCCCACGCCATTTGCCTTCGATAAAAAACGCGAAGAACAAAGCGAGTTGAAGAAAATTCCTCTAGGCATGTTCACTTTTAAATACAGAAGTTATATCGTTGTTATCATGTATTTTGCAATGTAAACATGGACACACATTGAACAGTTGTACCTTCATTAATTTCATCATTTATTGTTTTGCATAAGTATAATATATAATTTTCAAAACAATCCCATCGTGTAAAACTATCTATAGCAATAAATACAAAACCATGACTATCGTTGTTAGTAGCTGTTACATAATTTTAAAGGAATAATTTCGATTTCAACAGAACATTCTTGGTTTGCAAAACGTACATGGTTCATGTTAAAAAACATTTCGCGGTTTTCAAGACTAGGTGAAATATTCAGAAAATGATTGTTAAAATGTGTTCAAATTGTTTAGTGGTTTCGAAAATCGTTTAACATTTTAAAACACCGCAGCCTTGTTCAAAGTGTAGTTTAAATTATTGAACAAATTGCTAAGTGATGCATTATTGCTTTCGAAAATGTTTCTCGTGAATAGCAAAAGTGTTGAATTCGGATGATATTGCTCGGTTCAAATGTTAATCAATGTTCTTAAATCAGATATCACACTCACATTGCGCAGCAGGCCTCTTGCACATGTTGTTTACATATATTCCGCTTGCTTACATTATTAAGAACACGATAATAGATGCCTCTGTCGACAACGTCAGCGTTGTTTGAAGCTGAAATTATTGTAAATTTTAAAACGCATCACAAAAACATAATCTTTAATTGGTTTATTTCTAAGTTTGCATGCTCTTCCAAAACGTTAGTCGTTAGGTTATTTATTCTCTTTAACAATTCACTATTCAATAACAAAACAGTTATGTTTTTTACATAATATTATATCAAAAGTATAGTTCAATACTTATTAGAATGGTTCTTGAAGACAGAAACCATAGGAAACAGATTGCAATCACCTTTCATTTATTAAAGATGGATTACTTTGATTACTGCCAATGCCTAGATCTGTTTTCCTGAGGTTGAAAGGAAGTATAATTATATTTCCTTCATTTGTCTCGAGTTCACGTGCCACTGTGCATGACCATTGTAAACCAGTTTTCGGAATAATGTTCGTAACATGTCTACTGTGTTTGTGCGTGCCTGCCTGTGAGTGATTGTGTTCATTTAGATAGCGACACACACACAATACCCTTTTACTTTCNAGAATATTTGCTTTAATATGTTTTTTCGAAAGGTAGTCATAGTTAAGTGTTTTTATGCAACCCATGAAGGCATCATGTTTCCGGACTTTTGTCCGTCACTACGTCGTCAGTCTTTTCTTTGTTTTTTTCTTGCTATCTAACGCAACCAGTTGTTGTCGGATCTCTAACAAATTTTCGGACAATGTTTATCAGCATTAAATGGTGACCAAGTTCAATAACCATTAAAACCCAACTTTATCTTTATATTGCCCTTTGTTAATGTTTGTTTTTACTTTGTATGCAGGGCATATGACGAAAACTTAAAGAGGCATCATCGCGAAACTGAATAGGTAGTAAGATCTCAACGATGGTTTGTGCAGTGCGCATGAACCATAACTATTGAATAGTTATGGTTCATGCGCACTGCACAACCCATCAATGAGATCTAACTACCTATTCAGTTTCGCGGTGATGCCTCTTTAAGTTTTCGTCATATGAATCATAGAGCTATTTCCTTATGTTATTTTTTGTGCTGAAATTTTATCGGGAGCAAATCTTCAAAACATAAACAGACAATAACTTGAAATTTAAAACGTATGTAGATCTTATTAAGAGGATGTGCAGATCACAATGACCATAACTCTTGCTCTTCGTTTTCATAGTTATTTACCGTTGTTGTATTTATGTACTTCACATGATGCCTATCTTCCGAACACTAATGTATTTGTCTTGTGGCATTTAATGGGGACATGATGGAAAACATGTATTGTAAATAATCTAATGCATGATGTTTCGATGGAAACATGTATTGTAAATTATCAAATGCATGATGTTACGTTTGAAAATGTTTTGTTAACTATCTAATGCATAATGCTACGATGGAAACATGTCTTGTTAATTATCTTATGCAGGATGTTTATTTAAACTGCCATTGATATGAATCTCGGATAAAATAACATGGTATACACCGTGATAAACTTAATTTCACAGGTGTTAAAAACGGTATCCACAGCCTTCTACAAAACACGTGTGAGACAATATGAAGCACATTCCATTATGACAAGCTATTTACTTATCACTATCGCATCATGCGCACTAGAAATATGATCGAAACAAATTGGAAAGAGACGGGTAGAATTATTTAAAGTTGCGATGAGACTAGTCGTTTTTTTTAGGATTGTGTATGGCCACTGGAAAAGCAAAATTATTCTGTTTGTTTTGCTGTTTTTGGATGGACCGAATTTGTTACGCAGGAGCTTAACGATGGGATTTGGTTTGCACTGTGTTATGTTTAAGCATCTTTTTTACTGTTGATCACTTACACATCAGTAATATTTAATGATTTTTACACCGATGTAGAACTTGATAGGCGCCACCCTTCTCACGTCTGCAACATTCTCTCCTGATCTGGTCTTTGTTTGACGCTCGTTGGATGCTAAATATTCCGTTCCATCGGAAATGTTTTTAATTTAATATCCCCGATCTGTAAAGAGTGTATTGTTTTATAAAAGATTGCAGAAAAAAATACATTTCAAAACACAAAGCTTACTTAATTCTAAGACGTCAATGCAATATTTATACATATTTAATTCTATTTTTTCTTGAGGAGGAATGGGACGTGGGTTTTTTATGATTAAGCGCGTTCACCTTGAGATTATGCATTGCCATTACTTTCGCCGAAAAGTACTCAATAAGCGATGAAAATGAGAAGAAACAGTTGAGGAATAAGAACATTACAATACTTTTGTTTCGATCAAATACGCTTAAATACTTGATTCATTTTTATTTGGCTTGTTATGTGCCTTCTAAAACAGTTTTTACAATCAGATGATTATTAGATACACATGCTGTTTATATAAAAAATAATGTTTTTCCTTGTTTAAATCTTAAAAGAAAAACCATGTCATACGTACTCGATTTCATAAGTCAAGCGATTAAATAAATGTAGACACATAGTCATCAAGGGGGTCAACGTCAATCTAATGCATTTCACTGCATTCGCCACGAGAATTGAGAAACCGCTTGCAATGTCGCTAAGGGTTTTCCCGGCAGTATCTTTAATTGCTTTAGTTTTAATAAATCGCTTTGCATCTGATACAGAATTGTCTTTAATTTAATTGTGTTTGATCGGTATTTCGGAAGTGAGATTTGAATGTGTTTCTTTTTTGCTTGTTGGAATTTCATCAAATGTACTATTGATGAACAGTGGATGTGCATTATAAGGTTTTAAATCTTCAACAAATTAAGAAGCATCAACAACAAATTCGTGTGTTGTTGTTTTGTTTTTTTTATTTTCAGGGATGTTCTCTTGAACATTTTAGGATGTTCTTAACCTTAATCGCCCTAAACAACATTAAATTGGAGTTAATTTTAATTATTCAATTTGATGCGCTCACAGCTAATAGTTTTTCCCATCTGTCATTTTATTTATTGTTTCATATAACAAAACAAACTTTGTTTACTTTAGTATTAATTATACATTGTGTGATGCTTTTGTTTGCACATTTTTTATTAATCTGTGCTAAATATCTACCTATGAATTACAAGAAAATGCGTTCGGTAAAAAATCAACATGGTGACCTTAAAAAATCGTGTTGTATAACATCTGGGACAATACTTTACGCTCATGCATTAAACCCCCTTTTCACAGAGCGAGGCTAATATTCAACAGCAAATATTCTTGTCATATTGTGTTCAAAGGTTAAAATTCCCAACATCACATTATATTGATAAATCATTGAACAAATGTTGCCACTCGTATTTTTTTATACACAATAAATACACACATCATTAAACCAGTATGTAAGTTAATATTTATGGTTCAACGCATCTGGTTAATTTAGCGTCACCTTAATGTCAGGAGTTTTTATCTGGTACGACATCTGGTGGTGTTCAGTATTGATACACAATATGTATACGGTCAAAATTAGTTTAGTTTTGCTTTATTGTGCATATTAAATTTGATGAGTCATGAGACGCACAGACATAATGTCTAATCGACATAATTTTTTCCAATTACTAGTATAACAATTTCCCATTCTAACGAAACATGACGTTCGATAAATGGCCGCGCTCTGTGAAGAGGGGATTTAATGCATGTGCGTTAAGTGTCGTCCCAGATTATCCTGTGCAGTCCGCACAGGCTAATCTGGGACGACACTTTCCGCTTTTATGATATGTTTCGTTTAAAGAAAGTATCTTCTTAGCAAAAATCTAGTTTAGACGAAAAGTGTCGTCCGTGATTAGCCTGTGCGGACTGCACATGCTTATCTGGGAGGACACTGAACGCACATGCATTAAACCCCCTTTTTACAGAGCACGGCTCATATATACTCTTTATTACAACGTTTCAGTGATTTTACTTACCTACAGTATAATTCAAATGTACATGGACATATATAAGCCACTTTTTTTTAAAGACGGATTAATTATTGACCGGGTTTCAAGCTGGTTTCCCTGAGTTGGGAAATTTATATAATTTAAATGAGATGAATCACACGGGACCACCGAATATATAGAAATAACTAATGTCAGACACCTGTCTTTGATTAAGTGTTGTAGAAAAAGTATTCTAATCACGATAAGTATTATGCACCAACATTATCAGCGCCTCCATTTATTTAACAACGTGAAATACATACATACGATACATACGTGTTTATGTTATGGGTATACATGCACTGTGTACCGGTGTACGTATATGACTGGAAACGACAACAACTAATGCAACAACTACCCATACAATTATAATATTTTGAAACGACATTTACACATAGCATAAAACAATGCTTATATAACTTATAATGCGAATAAGGTTTGATGAATATTATTTTATGTTGATTTAAAGAAAATGATAGAAATAAACTTCTCAAGTAAACTTGAAAAGCTGCACAATATTATATTTTTTGGAAATGAACTTGAACACCTCTTGGAAAGATAACTGTCGTTAAATCACTTTTACTTCCCCTTTTTACACACCTGTTTATATCTATTCCAAGTCCAGCAGAAAAAGTTTTAAAACAAATAAATAGCCTGTTTTCAAATTTTGTATGGGATGGACCAGCTAAAATTAGACAAACTATTGCTATTAAATCATATGAAGATGGAGGAGTTGCCATGACTGATGTCAGAATCTTAGGAACCAAATCTTTGTTATTTACAATGAACATTCTGTAATGAAAATGAAGAAACCCTTATAAATATATTTCTGGGACTGCATTTTTACAAAGAGATTTGTAAATTATGTTGTTGAATTTTTAAGATTACATAATGTGCAAAAATGTACTGAGATTTCATGTCAAACAATGTTATTTGGGTGTACACGTATTAACATGATATTAATATTATCATTTTAGAAATTAAAAAGTATATATTTGTATGCAAGAGAAAGGGTTTATTACTTTCAATTAAAGGGCTGAATAATTACCTTTGCGTAGCATGGGAAATCCAGGTCCACATGTTTGATTAAAGTTTATAATGTTCTTAAATAGATAATGAAATGCATGGACTTTATTTACCTCCTTTTTATCAACAAATTTGAATTGTTAAAATAACTCTTTTGTAAACTTACAAATTAATATATAAATTAACGATACAATTTGTAATACATAAATGTATGGAGGTGAATAAAAAAAAACAATACGAATAAAAACTACTACCACTGCCTACTCTTCTATCACTACATCTACTACTCATAATAATAAAAATAATAATTGTAAAAAAAAATCATAATAATTCAGAACGCTCAAATACACGTTCAGAACGCTCAAATCCACGTTCCGTTAAAAAAAAATGAAATTAAGCTTCTTTTAAACTACATCGGGGAAACAAGTCCGCAAGATATAATTAAGGTAAAAGATTGTATCACAAAAAGGGACGTAAAAACTCTATTTGTATATTAAATATTCATAGGAACACTATTATGTGATTAATTTTACTGCTAACGCATTATCACATTGCCGATCCCCATTAAGTGATAGGAGTTCCGTGAAGCATACACAATTAAATTATCGGCGAAAACTGAATTATTCAAAAGTCCATGCATTCCCGTGTGTCATATAATAAAAGAAGGTCATTTTAGTGTTTAGTTATGATAGACAATCAAGAGGTAAAATGCATTATATTTGCTTAGCTATATTAACATATAAATGACTGCATATTGTTTATAAATAATCTAAAATGTATTAACACTAATAGCATTTATATATACATAAGGCATGCGTATAAATAAAAACAAGATACCAGAGATTGAATAACAACGTGATCGACAGTCAAAAAACACACATAGTTATTCATGACTACAACCTGACAAAAAAATGTATGTTATAGATGTGAACTAAGTGTATATGGAATTGGGTAGAAATGGTCCACGCTTTTAACCAATTGCATTTTTATCAAACTAACTGCAACTCTGCTGTCGTTACTTCTGGTTTTCGTATGTGTACCATCAAACTNGTATGATATGACAACGAGTGTCAGATCTTTTTTATCACATGCTCATACTATAATATAAAAATATATGTAATGGTTATATTACATGGGAAACAGGGTATGGCATGTGATAAAAATGACTGCATATTGTTTATAAATAATCTAAAATGTATTAACACTAATAGCATTTATATATAAAGAATGCATGCGTATAAATAAAAACAAGATACAAGAGATTGAATTACAACGTGATCGACAGTCCAATAAAACACATAGTTATGCATGACCACAACCTGACAATAAAATGTATGTTATAGATGTGAACTAAGTGTATATGGAATTGGGTAGAAATGGTCCACGCTTTCAACCAATTGCATTTTTATCATACTAACTGCAACTCTGCTGTCGTTACTTCTGGTTTTCGTATGTGTACCATCAAATTGGAAATCCTCAAATAGAAACGGTCGATTGATTACATCAAATACACCACACGCGCGCACAGAACCTTTAGAGATCAAACAAAGTCAAACCTTTTTCTTTGGCTTCCAATTGGTGTTAACGAAATAAATCAATTGCCACATGCCATTTGCATTCAATCAAAAAACCGAAAGGAGTTTCTACAACGTGAGTTGAATAACAACTCCTCTAGGCATGTTCACTTTTATATACAGGGGTTATATCGTCGTTACCATGTATTCGTCAATGTAAACATGGGCATACATTGAACAGTTGTATATGCATTTATTTCACCAATTTTACTGTTTGCATACGTATAATTTATAATTTTCGGAACAATCCCATTTTATACAGCTATCCATAGCATTAAATACAAAACCATGACTATCGTTATATCTAGCTGATACATAATTTTAAAGGAAGCATTTTTATTTTAAAAGAACACTTCTTGCTTTGAAAAAGTACAGTATGGTGGATGATGTTGGAAAAAAAATATTTCCGTATAATGTAAGTAGACTTACCAGTACTTCGCGGTTTTTAGGTGGCTGGTATCAACAGATACAGTATCAAGACTAGGCGAAATATTCAGAAAATAAATGTTACAATGTGTTCAAACTGTTTATTGGTTTCGAATCGTTTAATATTGTAAAACACCGCCCTCGTTCAAATTGTAGTTTAAATTATTGTACAAATTGCTAAGTGATGCATTATCGCTTATGCAAACATTCTATTGAATAGCATAAGTGTTCAAATTTGATGACATTGCTCGGTTCAATTGTTATTAAATGTTGTTAAATCAGATATTGAACAAACATTGCGCAGCAGGCCTCTTCCACATGCAGTTGACATATTCCGCTTGCTTTCATTATTAAGACGACGATAATGGATTCCGGTGTCGACAACGACAGCGTTGTTTGAAGCTGAAATTATTGTTAATTAAAAAAAAACACATAACAAAGACATATAGACCGTTGACATGCAAGCTTGCATAAACAGTGCTTCAGGTATAACCTTATAGAGGTGGTATCGAATATTACACGTATCAATACATTTATTAAAAAATTAAGTTTGGAATAACTATAACACAGGAAACGCAAAAAAAGAATGCCTATTTGCACGTTGTGGGCCTGGGACAGGGGTCTGGAAAGGGATTGGGCTGGACTAATATAGAGCGTTTTGACCGGACACACCTATGGATGTATATAACAGTTTTCTAACTTCAGACCTAAGAATTAGTTGTTTTTTAAACATGGCATTTTTAAAAACAAAACTACAAAACAAATATATTTTTTTTAGAATTCAGAAATCATCTCGGGAAGCATTTGTCTAAAATATTTACCAGGATTCGTAGCACAATATTTTATTGGATAATTACTTAGTTTGCATGCTCTTTGAAAACGTTAGTTCTTAGGATATGAATTTTCTTTAACAATTCATTAAACTATTCAATCACAATATAGTTATGTTTATTCTGTACATACATCAAAGATCTAATCTGCTGAAAATTCCCTCTTATATTCTTTTATTTCCACGAACTGATTCAATATTCACCATATGCTTACAAGTTATTAAACGGAAGAAATGTGTCATTAATTCAATAATTATGGGAATGGCTCTTAAAGACAGAAACCATAGAAAACAGATTGCAATCACCTCTCATTCATTGAAGATGGATCACTTTGAATAAAGTCACTGCATAGGTCTGTTTCCTTGAGGTTCAACGGAAGTTCAATTATATTTCCTTCATTTGTCTGGAATTCACGTGCTAGCGTGCATGACCATTTTAAGACAGTTTTCGGATTAATGTTCGTATTATGTATACTGCGTTGGTGCATGTAGGCCTGTGGGTGGTTATGTTCATTTTGATAGCGACACACACACACACACATTAGCATTTACTTCATAATGAGAAGAAAGATATCAACATAATACAATCTAAATAGGAATTCAACAGTTGAATACTTTAAAAACTTGCACACAAGTACTTAAATGACAAAGTCAAATGAGTTTTGTGTTGGTTAAATGCATTGAATTAAATGTGCCAAGCAAATATTTGCTTTGATATCTGTATTCGAAAAGCAGTCATACATAAGTGTTTTCTATGCAAACGAGGGCGCCATATCGTTCCCAGACTGTCCGTCAGTGCGTTCGTCCCTCACTCCATCAGTATTTTCGTTTGTTTTGTTTTCGCTATCTAACGCAACCAGTTGTTGTCGGAGCTTTAACAAACTTACCTATAATGTGTATAAGCATACAATGGTGGCCAAGTTAAATAACCATTGAAACCCCACTTTGGAGTTATATCGCCCTTTGTAAATGTGTGTTCTTACTTTTTATCTGGGGCACATGACGGAAACTTAAAGAGGCATCACCTTGAAACTGAATAGGTAGGCGGATCTCAATGATGGGGTGTGCAGTGCGCAAGAACCATAACTCTTGCTTTCATAGAGTTATTTCCCTCTGTTAATTTTTGGGCCGCAATTTTGATAGGGAGCTAATCCCAAAAATTGAAAAATGCGATAACTTCAAATTTAATAAGTATGTGGATCTAATTAAGAGGATGTGCAGATCGCAATAACTATGAAACTCTTGCTCCTCGTTTTGTTATTGACCTATGTAGTTTGTTTTTACTTTAATACTTTCGCATAATGACTATCTTCCCACCACTGTATGTGACTAGTGGCATATAGTGGGGACATCCTGTACGATTGAAACATGTATAGTAAATTATCGAATGCATGATGTTAGGATGGAAACATGTCTTGTTAATATCTAATGCATGATGTTTCGATGGAAACATGTCTCGTTAACTATCTAATGCATGGTGTTAAGATGGAAACATGTCGTTTTTATTATCTAATGCATGATGTTTATTTTAACGGCCAATGTTGTGAATCTCGGATAAAATAGTATTGCAAAAGGCCAGTCCTCTTTCATTTATTGTACACATTGCCGGGTGATGAATTATCGCTTTAGAATGTTTTCATGTGAATTGCTTAAGTGTTTAATTTTGATAGTATTTCTCTGTGCAAATGTTATTCCAAGTTGTTAGTTCAGCTATTAAACAAACATTCGCGCAGCAGGTATGTCCACACTTAATGGGCATACTTCGCTCGCATGAATTCTTAAGTAGACGATCATGTATTCCATGGTCGAGAGAGACGGCGGTGTTCTCAGCTGAGATGTACTTCTCAACGTTAACATGTGATAAGGAGACAATGATATCGTCACGTGTCCGCATCTTGTGTGAACAGTTATGTTCGGCTTAAAATAAATGAGTTGTCGATTTGTATTACTAAAGTACCTAACGATCGGAAAGAAAGTCGTCATACTTAATGCATAATTTTTCGAATCAGTCAAACAACTTTGTTTCAGACGTATTCCAATCAAAAATTGTCTTCGATGGTTTTCCAAGGTCAGACCCTACAATCTCATACACGGGAGTTATATAATAAAACACATAAGTCAATACTGTATTTCAGCTTGGTTTTGTTCTGAGGATTCTAAGATCGACATGAGTACACGATTACTGATTCTTATAGTTACCAATATAAGAACGAAAAATATTTCTTATTTTCATTAAATTAAATTGAATGTTTATCATAAAAAATAATCATGGGGGCTCAGCCAAATTAATAATATGGGTATGTTTAAAAATGAACAGTATTCTTTCAATAAGCTCAAATTATTTTTTGATTTACTCCTTGCCGACTAAGTTATCATAATATATAATAATATCATAAATATGCTTATCAAAATTAAATTTATTAACTGTGTGGAATC
>VMBQ01015639.1:0-13094 GCA_007657795.1 Dreissena rostriformis | reverse complement strand
TACGTTATTTCACTCCTGGAGCGTAGGTCATGTTATAAATAATGTTAATGTAGTTTAAACATACTATTATATTGACTAGCTATAAAAGTTAACAATAGAGCAAAGTTTTTGTTTTCTAACAAGGCAAAAGCTGTGTCGTGGTTTAGCTCGTTATTAGTAGGCTATGGGTCAAGGTCTAATATGGCAGTTTAATACGTTAAAATATACAAGTATCTTCAAATATCCGTATTAATCTTAAACCGGTATTGCCGAAGCGTAATTCTAGTTATACATGTGACATTGTATGATCACTATCACTATACCTTATTAACTGCGGAAACAGGATATACATGTTTGTGAAATGTTAAGACAACACTTATAACGTGTGGGAATTTTACATATGCTGTTGTTTGTCGACCTATATATGGGCGATTTTAATTTATATAATTAAAGAATAATGCAGTATTGCTCGTTATACAATTCCTTCATTTAAAATCGGCTACTATTGTCCGCGGATTTCGATGGAATATTCATCAGGGCCGGAGGTTACATATAGTTTAGTACTTTTGCTCGAGCTGGTCATCTATTACACGATTTCGGTGTATACTTATGAAAGCTAATAAAGATGTTGTTGTGTTGTATTATTTATGAGTAATGCTGGCAGTGTTAGTGTTCTGTTCTTGAACGCTTTGATCTTGTACAACCATGTTACCCATGTTTACCATTTAGAGTATTGACTGTTGAACAGTTTAAATGAGTGCTTTATTTTTCTGCATAGTCAAACACATACTATTGAAGGAAACATGTTTGATTTAATCGTTTAAAAAACTAGTGAAGAGTGATTCTACCAAACATTAACGTCGACAACAAACCATGTTTCACAATAATTGTGCATTAATAGCCCCCTACAACTCGTAAATCCCGCACGAATGCAACTGAATATACATATATGACACCATGCCATGCAACAGTTCTATCAATATATATATATATATTAAGAATAGTGTGTAATGTTATAAAACTAGCTGACTACATATAATCATCATGTATTTTTCACTAATTTCTAATGAAAAATATACGGTAAATGCATTCACTATGCATAAAAGATTTTAATTATGTCCTTAAAATGCAAACTTTACGAAAGTCATAATTGGCTACAATGTTCATTATTTTATTAGTGTTGATGTTTTGTATTGTTTTTCCAAACAAATTGTCAACCAAATTGAGTCAATATGGGACTTTTCGAATCATCCCCAGAAAATTCTGTATTTGTGGGCCAATAGTAATACATTTAGACACAGAGTAAAACATATGACACAAATTAAACAAAAACGGTTTAAACTGGGGACATAATAATTGTACTCAATCGATAAATGTTTGATTATTCGATACAACTAAGCCGTAAACAGCATATCACTTGTAGTTTACAGACCAGACATTCAGAGCATTTAAAAGCATATGTGTCTATTAAAAGGCAATTTACAATATACAATATAAAAATCAAATATCATCCGAACCGGTCATACGATCAGACGAAACACATGTACAACGGCATATAAAGCGATGATAGTGAGTGAAACACCGGCACAAAAAAATGAATCATCCAAAGGAGTATTCTACAATAGGTCCGTACACACATGTTTTGCTGTTACGCCGTACGTCAAATCGATGTTGTTGTACTAGGCCTGTATTCGATAACCCATTCTAATTGCAATGGCAACACTCCCAAACTCTCTTAAAGCATGTCTTAAAACCGTAGTTACCAACACATTTTAAGCCAATGTCCGTACTGTCAACGCTGAAAATCGTATACCATAGCGATGGTTGACCGTAAAAGAAAAATTAGAAGTGCGGTAGAGTCACACAGAAATATCGAAAAGTCGTTTGAGATTTGGCATAACTGTTGATATGATAAATAAATATCACATTGTTTTTAATCAGCCGTAATCGTTCACCTGAATCATTTTGTATAACGTTGGAGCTAAAATAAACGCCAATGATTTACGCTATTGATTGACATTTGATACTAAGCTTATGTCGACCCATGAAGTGGATTGCAGTTGCCATGACCTAAGCACTAACCGACTTCTAATTACATTTTATTTGCAAGAAACTTACATGAACAAACTTACAATTAAGTCGTCATTTTCTGAATTGCCCAAATTTGACTAGCTGAACTAGTACAGCCATGGTTGTGCTAATACTTAACTCAATTAAAAAGATCCAATTTATTTCATGTATGTACTTTTTCTTTAAATCTGTTTCTTCTGTCCATTTTCCAGACATTGAATGATTGCTTTTAGTGTACATGGTCCCTTCATATGTGTTTACAACAACCTATTTACATAAGTGAATTCGATAACATTTATATAAAAAGTAGTTGGTAACATATTGATATTTCGTTATTTATAAGAAAGCCCTACGTTAGCCATACGGTAACCAAACAATAATACTTACATCCATTAGTTAAATACTTACTTCATATTGTTTGATATGACATGAACCAAATCCTCTTTTGGGGTATACATAAAGTGTAATTATCCTTAACTAAATTCACTGAATCAAGAAAAGTGTTTGCAGATTAAAAGCCTGCGTGACATAAGTGAAATTGTTGTGCAAAAGACGAAAACTCAAAAGCAACAACACTTAGATAAATATGCGCTCTCTATTCAATATAGTTTTTGGATAGCAAAGTATCTTACCCATTAGTTGTTTCATCAAAACGTGTGTCGACCCCCGTTGGGTATTAAATTTCTGTTTTCTTCTTTCGTATATTATTGTTTTCCTGATAGTATAACATAGCTGTTTAGTTCAAATTGTAATAGTAATAATGTTATCGTATTAAATGGCGCACCTAAAACAGTCAAAATCTGCCTGCTTGTCATTTATTTTGCAGATTATCCTACATCCGGTATGCTGACGCGAAAACGTCATGAAACTGTGAGTATATTGATACTACATTGCAATTCAAACATTTTCAAGCGGAATATGTTTTCTTTATACATATATATCATGGGCTTAAATCCAGTTCTACCACCACTACAACTTCTATGTAATATGTTTATCTTTTTAAAAACCAAGAGGATCACATATCAAGATCATTGGCATTGGTAGAACCGTTGCGGTTTTGTGGTTTTAAAAGGATCACAATAACGATCAATCAATAGTGGAAAGTGTGGAAAGACAAAACTGATGAGTTTACATGGCAAATACCCGCGTCATGCGAAAATGGGTATTATAACCTATGCGGCCAGAGTACAACGAACGAAGTACTAACAAACGGAGAAACAATGCATACTACATTTTGTCTTAATTATATTGAATAAGTTGATGGAGCGTAGTGTTCCTTGTGGGATTTCGCAACTATGTAAATTGTATAGTTTTAGTCCACATGCAGTAAGGTGCAAATGCAAATGCAAGAAAATGGGATGCCTGATGCGCAGTAGCTACTTACACAATACGTTGTGTTTAATACTATTGAGCTTGGTGCAATCGAGTGTTCTTATTCTCATTTTATTTTATTTTATTTTAATTTATACTCATACTTTCTTCGGCGTTGATCAAATGCAACTATGAAATAAAGAAAAAATAAATGCGATAATAAAAGGAATAGAGAATCACAAAATACAGATGCGTATGCAATAACTCTTTTAATCTTCACATCACAATTTAAATCAAATACCAAAGCAGCCATGCCGTTTTTATAAAAGTATAAAGACTGTCTGGTTCACTGCATGTCGCTCATCATCCGATTACTGATGCCACTTCGTGCCCTCTAAGACGTAAAAGAAAAAAATGAAAGCTAATGTGCGAAAATTATTTATTTGTATTTACCATACTAATGTATATAGTTTTGCTCACAGTGTTATTCTTGTGGTACCTGTTAAGATTTTAATGAATTAATTAAAAGAAACATGTAAAACTGAACACTACACACAACTTCACATATTTTAATTGATAGTACAAAATAGTTAGAATTAAGGGATTCGAGTACCTGGTTTCACACAGCACATATAAAGGGGTAGAGCAGGCGATATCGAGCCATTGATGATTAGCAACAGGCTCACACGTTGCACAGTCCTCAATGGTGTGGTCTCCTCCATCGCCCGGCAAGAAGTCTGTTAGGTGCAAAATTAGTCAATTAGTAATGACGAACGGATTCCGCTTCGACATTTTACAAAAATCGATGAAAAAAAAACAACAATTTGGTTTGGTAATACATGAACGTGTTAAGATTATGAGTATAAATAGTCAGACGTGTATGCAATTGCATGCAGTCATCATTAAGAATTGTCCTATAATTAATGTAACACAGCAATAGCACTAATAAGGACATTGCAATTGCTGGATATATGATACTTTATTAAGAATCTCATATTTAGAGTCAGTCCAAAAATGCGTTACTTTGTGTTTTATTTTAAATGTGTTTTTGTTCAAATGCATCTGAACTGCCAGCAAGTGTCTTTGTTTGTGTTTGTTCCAGAAAATATAGTGTATACATTTAATATATAATTAAGCTGTTATATAGCCTTGACATCGTAGAGTGATATATACTCTTCCAAGTGGAAAGAGTACAAAACGTCCTTATATTATTTAAGTTTGTCTTCTAAATGAAACACGAGTAAGGAATGAAGCAGAATGCCATCTTTCTTAACGTACCTACATGTATGGATGAGATTAATTAAGCTGTGTTTCTTAAAAAAGATAAATAAAATAGTATATAAAACACAAATTAGACAAAACAACTTAATGTGACGAGTATAAAGATAGTATAACTATTTATTTAATAGTATTTAATTAAATAATTAATGAACCAATATATTCGATAATACATGTTTTGTATTCTGTATAACTTCATAATTTTGTTTAAATGCACAATGTTGCAATGATAAGGCTACTATCATTTATGTAAAGTAGTGTGTGTTATATAATTCAATATTAACACATGACTAAACTTGCAAGCAATTTATATGAGTGGCGTACAGATGCGTAAACACGTAAGTTTAGAAAGGACAACAACTACTTTAAATGAAACTTGCGATTTCTCCAGAGATTACTCATACTGTCCAAGCTGTATGATAATGCTTCAAAACTTATGTCTGTTTGATATCTCTGTGGACTTTTAAAATGTGTCATTTCGGTTCAAAATAAGGTAACGTAGTCACGTTTATCACATTTGTGCAAACTTTTAACTTTATATTTCCCTTATCTTCATGAATCGTGATCAGATCATGTGTTGTATTAAAATGGCATCTACGAAAGTGGCGCCAGTACGTCTTGGTTAGGTGTTCTGTATTTATAGTTAAATCGTGCGGACTTGCGAAAGGAAATAGGCTTGCCAATACATCATACAACAAATTTGTTTTATAATGCAATCATGGTCGATATCAAAACATTTCCCGGCCTGATTAAACAAACAACACAATACAAACATTGCTGTCATTAGGCGGGCCACTAGTATTTCTAAAGGGGATCATTGTAACAAATGTTGCCAAATCCTTCAAAAACGTGTCCAGAACAATCATTCTTACAATATTGTAGAAGAGGTTGCAAATAGCGTTGGTCCATTAAATAAATACATGCCCGAAAGTTGTACGATTGTGTTCAGTTGAAATGATGGAAAATAAAACCAGAATTTTATTTTGATTCGCAAAATGTGTTTTCAAATTATCAAATTAGTTCAATCTTCTTTGACTAGTCTTCAAACTTTTCAGAACATTATTTCCGAAAATCAATTACCCCAAATCGGATAACTCAAATTCATGCACCAAATGGTATATTTAAACAAATAATAATATCTTAAAACAAGCAATTGAAGATTTTTACAAACTGATAACGATTTTAATTTATAGTATGTATTTTGTTTTAGGGAGGAGGTATTCTTTGAGTCTGCACGCAAATGGGTTTAACATACCCGATAATTATAAATTAGCATGCATTTCAAAACGTGACACGTTTCTGTTTATATACAATGCAGGTGATAAAAGTAAAATGTTATTCGGCATACTAGTCGGAACGATTACTGATAATCTATTTGTATACGATTCGGTGTATACTTATTCGTTTTTAGAAAAGTTGTTTAACCATGCAAAATGAAGTATGTACGTGGGACAATCTTGCGAAGATATTAAAAGATCGCATGTGTGTAATAGTATTAATACAATACTTTAGCAGGATGTAATTGATATGGGAATGACCATGAACATTCTTTTCGTTTAAATGCTACACCACTGATAGTAAGGGGTTTTGTATTTGTCACTGTTTTGTGATGCTTTGTAAAATTGCCCATCTCTTCATATTGTAACTGCAAATGTATTATAATATATTGGTTTACTCGGGCGAAATGTTTAAGTGTTTACCCTGCGCAAAAGTAAGGACACTGTCAAAAGCCCATACAATAATATTATGTTCACAGTTCGACATTCGGAATGTTTACCTGTAAATGTTGCCATCTCATCGGTGTCGAACCATTTCCAGACTCCTTCTATATCTTCATCCGTTAGTCCGATCCACCAATAGAATTCTGCAGTTAAAACGTAGGGCATTCTGCTTGATCTAGTATGACATGAAATCCGCTAAAACAATTATACAAAGAACGACATCATTATTGATTTAACATCGTTAAAAATGCAAAATACAGTACTGGACTTTCGACATAACTATTTCAGATGCGTTGTGGTTCCCATTCCAGTTGCAAAATATGAAGACGATGATACTACAATCTTAACATGTTTTAACAGCAAAGCAAATATGCAATTGAGACAGCGTGATGACGTCACAATGGATTGAACCTTACACACAAGAAACCGTCGTAGATAAAGTCACGAATAATAACATTTCAACACACATTCAATCAATGAAAGAAATAGACGCGAGATAAAACTTAACGAAAATACAATTACGTCATATCATCTATTGACACACGTAGATAGCAAAGGGTCTAATAGAACGACTGGGTTCACAAGTGTGAAATACATGTATATACACTCAACAAATACACAACATACGAATTATTTGCATATATAAATACTAATCTCAAGTATAGGCCTGGCTTGTTTACGGTCAGGACATTACAATTCTAAAAATGTGCAGAGTCACTGGTCAGGGACATTATTTCCGTTACACATATCTTGCTAGGGCCGATATTGCCATGGTGCATTTAAAGCATAATTAATATACATATTATACAGGTTTACTAATTTAGGTCAACATAGCATCACAATAGACAAAATGTATACCATATACAAATAAAGAATTAACTATCAACCTAAGTGAACATCTGCTTCGCAGCATTCAATATATTGCATTATACACTATCGAATATTGTTCCTAATATCATTCACCATTCTTTGATAAAATCAATATATTGTGCCTCTAAAGTAATAAAAAGATGTCACACTTATATGTTTATGTGTAATGATCGAAAGAGAATGGTTTTCTTAACGAGATGTATTCATCTGCTTTTACAGCATCTAGGTTTTATTTTTCAAATGAAACTTGGTGAGTTTATTTTCATTTAACGTTCCACCAATTACAATAAGCATCCATGATGCTGTGTGAATTCACCATTCCTAACGGTTTTATTGACACACCACTGTATTCTTGTAATAAAAATAAATGCCCTCAAACTCAGCGAAATAGTTAATAAATCCTTAATGCAAACGCTTTAATTGAGGAATTTATAAATGAACATAAATTTATTTATGAACTAGTAAATAACCTGAACAATAGCAAATTTCTAAAACAAGTAGAACTTGCAGATCTAGTAGCTCGTCCATAAATCATAGAATGTGTGTGTGTTCGCAAACTCGTACCTTTGAACATGCGCATTCTGTCTTTCAAAAAACTGTTTTCTATGGCATCGTCTATGTGGACAAGATGACTGTTTTCATGCTGTCGACAATATTGCTGAAAATTATAGAGTTGAAATTAAAAGTAACAATGAGTAAATGTTGAATATTATGTTACATATGTCATTTCAAAATAAACAACTTTGATACACGTGTTTTATTGATGCGGTGTGCATAGTGGTACAAATGTTTAAACTAGCTTATTTAATCTCGCTCCATTTTTGTGTACGACTAGTTAAAATAGGGAATATTAATATGCATATTACATATGTTAATATATTCACCTCTGCTACTGTAAATGGCATTTTGTCCATATTGAATAGGTAGCAGGAACCCCTGAATGGAATCCAACCATCTTTACACGTCGTGTAGTACGAAACACAACCTGTAAAAGTATGGAAATACGGTTAGACCATTTCATCTTTTTCAAATTTGTACGAACCAATCAAGATGTTAGCTTCTCGAAATCTTTGCGCATGCGATTGTTCTTTGGAATCATTATATTTGTTATCACATCTGAAAGAAAAGTAAATTGCCTTACCGGATACTAGCATACACAAAGTAATGCATACGTCCCTGTTCCACATGTTGTCTATGTCTGCTGCATTGTTCCTTATACTTCAGCGATAACGCGTCGGCCATTGCTTTGAGGTTGTTCTATATTCACCACATGCGTCTAATGATAAACGATATCACGACGTTTAGGAGTGACTACCGATCTCATTTANTCATCATCATCATCATCGTCATCATCATCATCATCATCATCATCATCATCATCATCATCGTCATCATTATCATCATCATTATCATCATCATCGTCATCATCATCATCATCAGAATCATCATCATCATCTTCATCATCATCATCATCATCATCATAATAATAATATTCATCATCATCATCATCATCATCATCATTATCATCGTCAGACATTAAATGCATCAATACTGCGTCTGGAATAACCTGAACTATTCATAAAACTACACAACAGGTATACACAACAATAAATTCATACGTACGCTTCATTGTAAACATGTACTGAAAAAAACAATAGCAACGATTAAATATGACTTACAGTTTTAATGACAGCAAGTACGTTTTACATGTGTACGCATATTATCATTATAAATAATCTAACTGAAACACAACATTGCTATAAAAGCAAATGTTCTAGATCTTCAGTGATGTCTTATACATTTTTCAGAAATATAATTACGGTGGAATGCTTCACGTGAACTCTCAAAGACATTTTCGTCGATGCGTATATATTTAAGTGCTGCCACCACCAAACATTGCTGATAGATATTCTCTTCGCGGGTTTCTCCTGGCAAGATCACAACAACAATGTTGTGTTTTTGGCCTTCAAAACATATGAATAGCTATACGGAAACAATGGCAAAACGCTCTCAACACGGCACAAGTACATGAAATATGTATGATGAGAAATACATCTCGCGAAGCAAGTGTTGTCCTTTTGACACGAAAAGGTACTAAGTGGGCTTGACGACAGATGCGGTCGGAAACAGGCAATTTATCACGGATCTAATGTGACACTATACAACATTAGTTGCGGAATAGAGTTTAAGTACTTGGCACAAATAAACGTTCAAATAGTTGCTTAAAATTGTCATATCAATCTTAGAAAACTTACTGTGCAACACCGTTGGAATATAATGAAAAACAAAGAAACAAAGTTCTTACATGGAACAAGTTTAAAATAAAGATGCTCCTATCTTCGGGAAGTATAAGTGAAGTGTACAAAAGCGTTTGATAAACGCCTTCGCCAAACGAAAAGGTAGTTCAAAAGTCGAATCATTGTTAAGTGTGCGGAATTAATCAATAAACCCGCTTGTGAAAACCCAAAAGTTATTCCCGGCCTCAAGCAGATATGTCGATTTATTTTCGACACTAGTGTAATCCCTTCTTTTTGGCAAAGATCGTTTATCTGTCCGATAATTAAGGTTGGCAAATCGAACTTCCTATGAATTATAGAGGATTTAGTTTCATGCTTGTGTATCAGAAAGATCTCTATGTTATTTCGTTACAGACAAACGCACAATATTGAGACTATCGGTAGATTATCAGACGCGCAGAAGGGTCCAGATCGGACACATCGCGCGAGGATTACGTTTGTACATTGCAAAACATCATCAGAAAAACATAGCATGTACTATATTGCATTTATAGACGTTAAGCGTTGCATCGACTATACAGACAAAAACAACATGCTTTTAGTTAAGCTCATGATTAATGAAATAGATTGGTTATTTTACGAATTGATGAAGAACATTCAAGAGCGCTATGTCAGTCGTCCGTATTAACAAGAACGTACACTAGTGGTGTGTCTGTTTAACTGGTGTCTTACAGGGCTGCAATTGATTGAAATCAGTATTTGTCACGAACGACATTGCACAGGACGCCTATGACCTTGAACGTAAGCAGAGGTTGACCATCCTATGCGTGCACGATACGATATAGTAATTATTCCAATAACACAACAGGGTCTACACGAAGTTTGGGAAAGTGTTATAACTGATGCAAACGACGGCGACTGATTATTAGTGCTAGCAAATCTACGCAAGAAAGTCAAGATCGATGTATGTTTGAAACAATATTACGTATATGGATATGAAAATAATGAGGCGACACTTAACTCAGAGGCATTCCAGAAAGTAGACGTGCGAGCATTTTGTGCATGTATCAGCGAAAATCCTGTTTATAAAATGTGGATTCAAATTGTTCGCCAAACTGGTTGAATAGTGTGTCAGCCAAATTATAGACTACTGCGCGTCAATATAAGGTTTAGGAAAGTACACGTATTTGTATAATATTTAGCAATGGGCAATTGGTACTTCAAATTAGATCGCAAGTTTACAAAACTCCTCGGAATGGTTGGGGAATCAAGCCAGACTCATTGTATGCATAAACGTTGGAAATTGATGATTCGTGTGGGAAACAGACGTACATGGTTGATACACCCTAGTAGTTTGTATTCAAAATGTGCCAACATGCCTATATACTCTATAACTCTACCCATGGGATACATGTTCAGTTGTAAGCAATACAATACAACACATATGCCTTTTGAATGTCTTTTTTCTTCGATTGCACGTGAAGGTAGAGCGGAGATGTACTACATGCGTACTCCTTAAGACATGTTTTATAAGTGCATATATGCGTGCATATATTTTAAAATGTTTTACTCCACAAAATATTGCTGATAGATATTGTCATTTTCACTTATTGGCAGGAACACCAGAACACTATGTTGTGATAGCGACATTCGAAACAGTATATATAAAGCTAAAGCAATTGGTCGCATTATGATATGACAAGAAAATAGACTAAACTTTAAGACAGACGAAGTCGGAAATTATTAGGACGCGATGTTGAAAAATGCCCGAAAGTCCTTTCCGGCCCCTAGAAGAGATGACTTAATGTGTCTCTATTTGGAATACATAACTTATCCACCTTATAGTGTAAGTAGTCTAACAAATCTCTTGTGGGAAGATATAATCCACATGTCTTGTTGGAGATTATCTAAGTTTGCCAAATGAGCTTTTATACATTTTGGCAAATTAATATCCATGAAATGCAGTAATTTTAAAGAGATTAAATGAAGACACCTACACGTAAATGTAGACACATATTACAATTGTGCACGCATATATTAATTTTGTTATAATATTACATGTAATTATGTAAAACAATAATGTAGTTCATCTTGTTTTAAATCATATAATGATTCGAGTACATTTCAGAATCAGACCAACTAATTTCTGAGTTCTATGACATTTTACAAAACTACTTAACCGCTATCAAGAGAATTTGGGCTTAAAGATAATTCGTGTTTTGTTCATGTTTTATAGCTATTATATGTGGACTTGTCCGTATATGTTCCATTAAGTTTATTGTGGGGACTGTTTCAATATATATATTCATATAATGACAATATATATCTAGCTTTTATTAAATAAATCAAGTCATACATTCCAACAGGTGAACGACCGTCTGCTCAATGTCTTGTTCCTTGAATGGATTCCGGATGAACGTTTTTACTTCACGTAATCACGATATAAACAAGAAAACCTACGTGGACATAAGGACGTCAAAATAAAGGACTTTACAATAATGTTTTTTAAATGGCGGTGACTATGTTTCACGTTTTTGTTTTGCCGAGTAACATTATGTCCAGATACTAAAGTCTGTATGTGTCCCCAATAACAAATCGACTACAGCCACCAATAATTGTTTGAAATGTTTTCTAAGATTGGTACAATATACCCTTTACAACATTAGACCTCAGATATAAATATATTGTCGAAATACGTAGTTCAACTTGCATCGAGTTGGATTGTAATGAAACATTATCTATATGTTGGAAAAATATATCGCAGATATTCGAAGAGGCGTTCAATGATATGCAATACATTAAGACCTGTCACGATATAATCTGCATGCTATTACTGACTGTGTTAATCGTCTTTGTTGTTTTTTTTATTGAACTTCACGCCAACCTGATTAATGGGTCACTAAGAGAGTTTTTCTAAAGGTGACTTTATAGAAAGTTTCTTGAACGACACAAGTTTAGCGCTTGCTGCGTAATCAATAGGCAAGGGGACCGCATTAAAGCAATTACCAAGAACGGTGGACCAATTGCTAAAACTTGTGGAGCTTAAAGTGATAATTTGATAAATATGTATCATTTTGCATAATGGGTGTCATCGTTCAGAAAACAATCTGCAATATATTCATATTTCAAATACATTTTTACACCAAATATGTGTTTGGCATTTAAACCCTTAAAGGATTTGACGAATAACATTTAACTGATTGTCATCCGACTCCGATTTTGTATTACCACATTGTGATAGATCAACCATTTATTGGAGTGCAATGCAGAATGAAGGTTCTGTCTCTTGCAAGAAACAACGTTTCATATATTTCAGCTGTTATTAGTCAGTAATATCACCCTAATAAGTTACATTCTACGAATAATATGCTTAACAAAAACCTTATGCATCTTAAACGTTTAGATCTTATACAAGTGCCAACAGATAACAAATCTGAAATGGCCCGACGAAGCAAATGTCTAGGTTATTTCGCGATGTCTGTACTTGAGATTTACTGCCGCTGTTAAACAATTACCCAGGAATTCAAGGCATATTTGCGCACTCGTCGGTTGACGTTTCAAGAGATGCGGCTGTAGTTTTAGAAGATGTTTTAGATAGATTTATTTCAACATAAAATGCATAGATTTA
>VMBQ01015637.1:0-11894 GCA_007657795.1 Dreissena rostriformis | reverse complement strand
TAGGGCCAGCCAAACCTCCCACTTACCACAACATTAATCAATTACCAAACACGCGTCTTAAACGATGTCAATCAAATGTACCTCTGCAGACATAATATGTAAAAATGAGTTACAAAACGCGACGCTCTCATAGAATATTACCAATTGTAATGTCGTTTTGTCGAAAGTAGTATTAATCTATTAAAACTAATAGGGGAAAGTATGCCAAAAAATATGGTCCATCTATAAAAGATATTAAGCTTATAATTGAGTGAAAAATATATAAGCTATTTTCTAAATCAGAACAAAACGATTACGCACATTATTGCACTGTTTTTCCCTATGAGATTTGATGATCGAAAACAGGTTTATACAATAATTAACAGTTTAATAGTTTATTTTGACTGGCGCCATTCCAAATCATTAAATAATACACAGTAATTTCGTGATTTATCAAAAAATATTTAACAACAAATTAACTCTTTTCAACCGGTGTTTTTACGCAAACGAGTATATTCAAATATTAAATATACGATTTAATATTGTATAAATTGATGTTTTAATGTAAGTTTCCCGAACTGTTAACGTTAAAAATGTGTGGTTTACAGTATACACCAGCTTAAATTGATATAACTAGTATGTGTTTACAATGTTAAGAACATTGTGATTAATATTTAACACGTATAGAGTTAAAATTAACTTCAATGCCTTTGATGATTTCAGTGCACATGATAGCGTCAGATCATGCATTCGCATGTCGGATTAGCAGCGAAGCATTGAGTTACTCATATTAAGTATAATGTTCTGTTATGAACATCCTGGGGTTCTCCGGTTGTTGTTTTTTCATTTGTTTATGACATCTTTTCGCAAATAAATATAAAGTTGAAAGATTTCGTGTATGTAATAGGTGCTAGATAAAAAAAAATCATAATGCAGGAACTATACTGAACAAACTTGTTTAAAAATAAGCGCTATTATTTATAAACGTTATTCAATTAATTTTGCCTTAAGAATGTCCAAAGCAACACACACTCCATACGTAATTTGAAAGACACCAGTTAAAACACAAACGAATGTTGACTTAAGACTTGACAAACCTGTAAAACGAGAAGGATACGGTACGGGCATATTCCATTTAAGAGCCGCATAGTCGGGTATCTAAATATCCACGTTGTTATTATTGATTGAAGTATAATCTTCTTTAAATGTATGTGAATGACAAAGATACTATTGTGTTCTATGTAAATGCAAAACAGTGTGTCAATTTGCCTTTGTTTTATTAATTTTGGATAATTATGTCATATGAGTCGTGTTTGCAGATTTTAGAAAGCTGCCCCGTTATGCCTCAGCGTGGCTACGACACTGCGGTTTAAAGGAAAACACTTTATATTTAATTATTGTTTCCATGTTAAAGTGAAATCGTAATATGCATTTGTTCTTCGGCTCATTTCAATTATTCCCACCCAATTATTTACATCGCACTTTTTACCAGACATTCGCCAAGACATTAATTTTAGATTATGCTATAAAAGGTCCATGTAACCGGAGCATACCATGGGATGTAATTATCTTGTTTCGATCAATTTACAACGTATAAAACATCACTACACGCAAAACTCATTCCATCATGTCCATTGCTGTCATGAAAAACACACATACACAAAGATGTGCCAACACTCTCCCCGAATATGTTTTTAAATGACAAGTGCGCTGCAAGCATTTCTTACGTGGTGTTCGTATTTGGGAACAACATCTAGGTTTTAACATGAGTTTGTGTTACAACGACGCAACTTTTGAAAATCTCGATCAATCAAATCCGGAATAAAATCACGTGGGAGTGCCGGATGCAATAAATACATGTAAGCAACCTGAAAACAGCGGATCGGATAATATATGCATGTCGCACTTATTACGAATGTCACCTGAAGCATCTAATTTTATTTTGGTGAAAATAAGCGCTTGACATATGTCTGGCGGTGAATGTTCACGATTATCTTGAAAAATAAGATGAAAACACACAACCATTTTGCAAGCGGTCTTGCATATACGTAAATATGTTATGAACCAACACATAAATTCATACTAAGCATTGTTTTAATGTGCATCATTGGTTTATTCGCAGTTATTGTAAACATATGCATATAATAACGTATTCACGAGTAGAGGTCAGAAATAAGATATGCAGTTAATGTCGGACAAGGTGATTCAAATTATGTGTATGTGTTTAAAGTGTTGTTCCTGATTTGCCTTTATGAACTGCACAGGCTAATATGGCACGACATTGTACGCACATGAGTTAAGCCCCGTGTCCCAGAGCGGGGCTCATACACATGCGTTAAGCCCCGTGTCCCAGAGCGGGGCTCATACACATACGTTAAGCCCAGTGTCCCAGAGCGAGGCTCATACACATGCGTTAAGCCCAGTGTCCCAGAGCGGGGCGCATACACATGCGTTAAGCCCCGTGTCCCAGAGCGGGGCTCAATACTAATGCGTTAAGCCCCGTGTCCCAGAGCGGGGCTCATACACATGCGTTAAGCCCCGTGTCCCAGAGCGAGGCTCATACACATGCGTTAAGCCCCGTGTCCCAGAGCGAGGCTCATACACATGCGTTAAGCCCCGTGTCCCAGAGCGAGGCTCATACACATGCGTTAAGCCCCGTGTCCCAGAGCGAGGCTCATACACATGCGTTAAGCCCCGTGTCCCAGAGCGAGGCTCATACACATGCGTTAAGCCCCGTGTCCCAGAGCGAGGCTCATACACATGCGTTAAGCCCCGTGTCCCAGAGCGAGGCTCATACACATGCGTTAAGCCCCGTGTCCCAGAGCGAGGCTCATACACATGCGTTAAGCCCCGTGTCCCAGAGCGAGGCTCATACACATGCGTTAAGCCCCGTGTCCCAGAGCGAGGCTCATACACATGCGTTAAGCCCCGTGTCCCAGAGCGAGGCTCATACACATGCGTTAAGCCCCGTGTCCCAGAGCGAGGCTCATACACATGCGTTAAGCCCCGTGTCCCAGAGCGAGGCTCATATACCGATATGACTTCACCTCGCTAGTATTCACCCAGTGTGCTTTCGTTCTTACATCTCTGTGAAATATAATTAAAACATCGATAATGTTAAGCTATATTTTAATACTTTGTGCAAAATTGATCAATACATTAAACAAGCACATATAAAACTATACACCATGAAATCATACATTTATGATTAAACTTTTGCTATTGGAAAAAGGTGCCAATTAGTCGAACAGATGCTTAGATTAATTTGAAAATGAAACACGATTCAAAGTGCAGAACTAGGCGTAGTTTATTGAAGAATTATTATTTAATGTGTGCTGTTCGATATATTGAACACACTCGGCTACTAAAGCTTTTCAAAATATTTAACGTAGGTATTACAGTGTTTCAAACTCAAAGTCAAAGAATAACATACATTGAGCGCAAGTGTGTGAGTACTGTTTTTTACACACGTTTGGTCCAGTTTTATTAATTAGGCGCACTACATACGACTGTGTTTTGCAAGTATTCAATTAAAAACTGCAACAATATTATTCCAAAAGAAATATTGTATAATATAGGGATACTAAACGTTTTCTAAGGCACGATCATTTGCGGGCGCTCAAAAAATCCGTTCCTGCCCGAGTGCAGGAATGGATTTTTAGAGCGCCCGCAGATGATCATGTTCGAGAAAATGTGTATTTTCGCTATTATTGCAAAAATAAATCACACATACCAAAATATTATACAATATGATTGAAAACAATATGTCTTGTTCCTTCGACATTGACAAAATAATTCGATTATTTCATATGACGTCATACAGTTCAAGGTTGTGTATTACATATGCCTCACTCGGTCATCATCAGAAATGACGAGGCTTTACCTTCGAATGTGTTTAAATAGTGGATTTATGCAAATTTGAAATGCAGCGCGCAAAGTAAGAAATAAGGAATTATTTTGGAATTTACTGGTCGTGACGGATAAATATATCGTCAGAATAAGTCATTACTAAGGAAAGTAACTGCGCGTGGACCAGTTTATGGATATGAAAAACACATAACAAGCCCTCCTTTTACCAAGTTTCTGCGCCCCGCCAGAGGGCATTATAGAAAGATTTTATGCAATAATATAAATACAAACATCGTCATCACATGTGCATTCAGAATATGTTCATACAATATCCAATATTTGAATAATTGCCATCATTTGTAATAAATGTGCTGCAATTACATAAAACGTATATTCTTTTCATGCTCAGATGAACTAAATCTATTTGTGAAGTCGATACACTCGATAATGATTACGCAACTCCGTTATGATCGAGGTCGAGGTTAGTAATGCGCTCATTCAGTATTAGTTTCGTACAATCAATCAGTAATAAACTGAGTTATTGCAGTGCGATGCATCATAAATATACCATGAAAAAGATCAAAATAGCCCATATATTAGAATATCAAGTAATAAGAAATATTTAAATGATCAAACAAGATACACCAAACATATATCAATATTAAGCTCAATATAGAGCAAGATTATCAAAATAATAATCAATTTTGAAAAATAAGTTTGTCATAAGTGCGGCTATATACAAAAAGAATTAACGCCTAGCGATGGGGAGGTCACGGGTTCGAACCCCACTGGGAGCGTTCCTTCGATCTCCCCCAAAGACACCAAGTACTTGTTTTAGTCCCAGGAAACGGACTCAAGAGCGTTCCTATAAGCCTAAGGCTTTCGATGCAATCGAGCTAAAATAAATAGGTTTTAACTAAACTTAAAAGAATTAACGTAGATTGAATCTAAAAAAATAGTTTTCGTCTCGTTTATGAACAAATCTTCTCAACAAACAAACAACCATTAACACAAGTAAAGGTTGCCAAATACATATGTTAATCGGGTCTTGGTTTGCAAAGACACATTACATATTTCAAGTATCCATTCATTAAAAACATATAATGATCACAATATATTTGGCAAAAACACTTACATTGCAACACCACTATTCAAATTGTTATATTTCGAAACAAACAATACTACATGTGTGTGTGTGCGTTGTTTTAGAAAATAGTTTACACGAAAAAACGTGTGTATATAAGGGCTATTTTGAATTTCATTTAACCAAAATGTTCACATAAGGGGTATTTTGATTGAATATAGAAAGGATCCATTAAGATTGTAGGTTTTATGAAGAGTAAAATTCCAAGGAACATACGCCCTCATCCATGTTTCTGATTCAATGTTTATTTAATAGAGATAAACTTAGAGATTGCAATGTACTATAAAATTGCATGCCGTATTTGAAAAGGTTCAAACAATTTCCGCAAGTTTTAATTCACTACAGAGATGACAATCGTGATATAATTTCCAAGAAACAACCGGTTACTTAAATTATTCAATGTGCCGCAACAATGACCCATTTATGTTCTTCAATTTAAAACATGTTACACCCAGCCCACTGGAGTGATGTTATTTTTGGGACTGAAACAGTCATTTATTTTGGAAAACGGCCGATAACACCATAAGTGCTCATAGCTTAATATTAACTCCCGTTCTTGTATGTGTTTTGCAAATGAGTCAGAATCGCAAATGCCCCAGGAAAAGGTAATCACGGACATTTATATAACGCTGCTATTTTAACTTAAAAAGTCAGCTAATGTGAGGAGAAGTATATATTTTAACCACGAATGTTGAGATCACGGAAGCGATAAAGTTAGACACGTGTGCGATAACGCAACAGTTTTAAGTGGCATGAGTGTTCCTTTACCCGAAAGCGCAACAATTCATTTACATTCCAAAGTTTCTGTAAGGAATATTAAATAAGTGGTTATAATTTATAAGACACACCAATGTTCTTATACTAATTATATGATGAGAGAATATGGAACTCATTTTAGTACCCGTATGAAACACAGAGCTTATCTAAACCGATTCGTTGACATTCGCATTTTAGTGTTGTATTGGGTACCTTTAGAATGTCGTCTATAAAATGAACCATATAGACTATGATAAACCACATTCAATATATTTGCAATAAACAAGTTACCATCTTGAAATAAAAGTTATATATATATATATTTTATTTATTTAAGTTTTTAAAATATGTAACATTAAGTGTTTGAGTTTAGCGAATTTGTAAATACATAGAATTATGTGTTTATTCATCATATGTTAGGAANGATTAATAAATATTACAGAAATTCACAATATAACCAAATAAATTGTTGATATCTCAAATGATTTACATATTCCTAGGTTTTACACACATTTTAGAAGCATTAAGAAGGTGACATAATTCACAATATATTTTTTTACAGAACCACACTTAATATTTATAAACGAGTCTTTGGCACAATGTTGTGTTACAGAGTAACGTCAATGTTACGTCATGACGCCAAATCATTTTTCGACGTGCGTTTATGTGAATTTACAGTGTTATTATTTGTGGTCCCTGCTTACATAGCTCTAAAGTATTTATGGTCTCGAACAACAAATCTTGCCGTCTATTGAGGGTGTATTAATTGATTTCAAACAACAGTGGGCCTGTTAGTCGCATAGTTTCCAACAATATTCGTGCATATGAATAAACGAACAATAGCACGGGGCTTAACTCGTTGGCGTTAATATGCGCGTAATTCCATGCATATAAAATGAACAATTAATTCGGTTTCGAAAAAGTATCGATCCCTTAGTGGACATACAGTGGTAACTGATACAAGAGAACATTTATTAATATAGGGATAATACACGTTTTCGAGGGCATGATCATCTGCGGGCGCTCGAAAAATCCGTTCCTGCCCGAGTGCGCAGCACGAGGGCAGGAACGGATTTTGAAAGCGCCCGCAGATGATCATGTCCGAGAAAATGTGTATTTTCGCTATTATTGCATAAACAAATCACACATACCAAAATAAATTAAAATAACATTGAAAACAATATGTCTTGTTCATTCGACATCGACAAAATAATTCGATTATTTCATATGACGTCATACAGTTCAAGGTTGTGTTTTACATATGCCTCACTCGGTCATCATCAGAAATGACGAGGCTTTACCTTCGAATGTGTTTAAATAGTGGATTATTGCAAATTTGAAATGCAGCGCGCAAAATAAGAAATAAGGAATTATTTTGGAATTTACTGGTCGTGACGGATAAATATATCGTCAGAATAAGTCATTACTAAGGGAAGTAACTGCGCGTGGACCAGTTTATGGATATGAAAAACACATAACAAGCCCTCCTTTTACCAAGTTTCTGCGCCCCGCCAGAGGGCATTATAGAAAGATTTTATGCAATAATATAAATACAAACATCGTCATCACATGTGCATTCAGAATATGTTCATACAATATCCAATATTTGAATAATTGCCATCATTTGTAATAAATGTGCTGCAATTACATAAAACGTATATTCTTTTCATGCTCAGATGAACTAAATCTATTTGTGAAGTCGATACACTCGATAATGAAGACGCAACTCCGTTATGATCGAGGTCGAGGCTAGTAATGCGCTCATTTAGTATTTGTTACGTACAATCAATCAGTAATAAACGGAGTTATTGCAGTGCGATGCATCATAAATATACCATGAAAAAGATCAAAATAGCCCATATATTAGAATATCAAGTAATAAGAAATATTTAAATGATCAAACAATATACACCAAACATATATCAATATTAAGCTCAATATAGAGCAAGATTATCAAAATAATAATCAATTTTGAAATATAAGTTTGTCATAAGTGCGGCTATATACAAAAAGAATTAACGCCTAGCGATGGGGAGATCACGGGTTCGAACCCCACTGGGAGCGTTCCTTCGATCTCCCCCAAAGACACCAAGTACTGGTTTAAGGCCCAGGGAACGGACTCGAGAGCGTTCCTATAAGCCTAAGGCTTTCGATGCAATCGAGCTAAAATAAATAGGTTTAAACTAAACTAAAAAGAATTAACGTAGATTGAATCTAAAAAAATAGTTTTCGTCTCGTTTATAAACAAATCTTCTCAACAAACAAACAACCATTAACACAAGTAAAGGTTGCCAAATACATATGTTAAACGGGTCTTGGTTTGCAAAGACACATTATATATTTCAAGTATACATTCCTTAAAAACATATAATGATCACAATATATTTTGGCAAAAACACTTACATTGCAACACCACTATTCAAATTGTTATATTTCGAAACAAACAATACTACATTTGTGTGTGTGCGTTGTTTTTATAAAATAGTTTACACGAAAAAACGTGTGTATATAAGGGCTATTTTGAATTTCATTTAACCAAAATGTTCACATAAGGGGTATTTTGAATGAATATAGAAAGGATCCATTAAGATTGTAGTTTTTATGAAGAGTAAAATTCCAAGGAGCGTACGCCCTCATCCATGTTTCTGATTCAATGTTTATTTAATAGAGATAAACTACTGTTTTTGGAAATACGTTAATTATGAAAATCTGGTTTAACTATCAGAAGCACAGAGCTGTATTGACACAATGTGTTATAATGTTATCACTTAGAGTTCAGTATAAAGAACAGGCAATCAGATTATTAAACTTCGGAAATCCTTAGCTGCTTAGGCTACATAATATTTACAACCACGATAAGAACTCGTTTATCATACCGACAGTAATTGAAATAAATATGCTCGCTTCTTAAGTAATTATTTATTTATCCGCCTTTCCTAATCACATAATGCACAACCGGTCGCGGTGAACACATACGCCGTACAGTATTACAGATAAGGTATGTCTCCCCATATGTATGATGCCTACAACAACTGTAGCACATGTAAGAAGATTTATGCGTAATACTGATATTCAGCGGCGTTATATCGATTATAGAGGTGCTAAATACCTTATTCCAGTGCATATTTAAGACGAACGGGCAATTAATTTTAGATGGTATTCACACTCACATATGCACCGACACCTTTGCAGAAAATCATTCCAACCAGCCAAGCACAATTAAAAAAAATTAAGCTCATAAATATCTCGATTGTTGTGTTGAGTCCATTTATGTTTGATAGTATTCCTAACATATGATGAATAAACACATAATTCTATGTATTTACAAATTCACTAAACTCAAACACTTAATGTAACATATTTTAAAAACTTAAATAAATTAAATATATATATATATATAACTTTTATTTCAAGATGGTAACTTNTATAACTAAAGTAGCTCGTTATGTTTTACTTGTAATTTTCCTTATATACTTTGAAACAAGCCGTGATGGCGGAACAACCCAATTGTTTTTATCTGACCACTTTACGCTAAATGCGTCAATACCCGACGTACCCGGGCACATGTGTGTGGACCGTATAATGCTTCTAGCCGATTGTCTTAAACAACAGACCAATCGTCACTATCAGTACATCTACTTAGAAAATCAGCTTGAACATTGCTTTCTCTATGTATCCATTTCGGTACTAAGTGTCTACTATGTTCTCTACAAACACTGTCAACCTGAACAGCAACTTTCTGCAACTATGACTTTCTGCTACCAACAGCTAGTATGCTTACTACATTCTTGTTATCTGTATTAACTTCAACATCTCGCCCTTCTGGGCGTTTCTTAGAACTTTGTAAAATTCTATTAATAGCCTCCAGCTCTCTCCACATGGAACTCAATCCACTTTCTGATTCTGACCGACAACCCATTATGTCAGTGTTAACGACTTTATCGATATAACCGCCAAAGCCAGCTCCACTGGCGTCACAGTACATAACAATGGGCTCATTATCACCTGAGCTAGTGTCTTCTAAATTTGAACATAAAATCCCTTTATTAAACATTCTTACGTTATCTTTCCAAAACAGCATTTCTTCCAACGCGCCAGAATTGATTAAAACAGGCGCATCCCAACTAGCCCTACTGGCCAGGCATTGATACATAAATCTCGACCTCAATCTAGCCCTTGAGCCAACAGCGCTCTGCATTGAAATAATCTGCCCTATCAGTTTTGCAATAGTTCCCGCTGGAATTATTGTCAAACCCTTAGAAACACTGTTAATAAGTTCAAACAACAAAACCTCCATATCCCTTATCCGCGATTCCGTCACGGCGATTATACCATCTATTGTATTCCAGTCAAAGCCTAACCACTCAATACGTTGACATGGTAACCACGTACATTTCTCTTCGGCAATTAAAAATCCGAAGTCGGACAAGTCTTTCTTTACACAATTTGCTGCCTTTAATGCATTATCAAAAGTATTGGCGCCTCCAAGGCCGTCATCTTAAAATAGTATTATTCTTAGACCCTGTGCTCTCCATTTTTAGACTAAAACTCTCAGTAATTTTGTAAAAAATAAAACCTGCCGTTGAAATGCCGAACGCTAAAACGTTATATACAAAATAACGACTTTGTTCACCTATCTGCCACGATATAATCCAAAATACTTCCTATGTGCATCATATATCATGATATGATGATAAGCTCCGCTAATGTCAAATTTAAACAAGAAATCACCTTTTCGAAACATATTCTTGGCTACAGATTGGTCTTCAAAACAGCATTTAAACTTGAACAGTTCTAAATTGATATGCCGGCAATCTAGTTCTAACCGGGCCTTTCCAGATTTTCTTTGTGCAACAGTTAACGGATTAATTATATAAGGTCGTTCAAACACCTCCGAAATACAACCTTTCAGAAGCAAAGTTTCAAGTTCCTTAGAAACAGAAGATACACTATCCAAGGCAGATTTGTTATTACGCATAAACGCTGATTTTGGTTCATGGATAAAGGGTAGCTTATAGCCTTCTTTTACAACATCTAATATATATTCACTCGAACCAGCCTCTTTCCAAAAAGCATAACTACATTTTAACCGATCTACTGGGGTTTTTACTACATAACAACATGAACTGCTACTACCCGCTACTTTTTTTATATAGCAAAAAACATGTGAAATTATCTGCATATCTTTCCCTGCATTTACGGCTCCACCGTCAGCGACCACCGCTTTGCACTCGAACCTCCAGTGACCGTGACGACCTCACCGGAAACAGAGCCCCGAACGCCTCGCCTGGGATGCGTTGTTAGACTGAGAAATAACCGTCGCTGTTGGAACCGAATCTTTCGCAACATTCGTAGATTGCGCGTATGGCGTGAACCGACGGCCGCGGAAACGTTTCACCTGACGCAGCTTCCGGTCCGCTTTAAACTGTGCCCTGTTGTTTTTCTTTACGTCGTCTGAATCGTCGGCCAAAGGATGAGCCTCGTACTCTTGAACAACACGTCACCCGCTGTCTGAAGAGTCGGCAAGTTTAATAAGTTTTTGTCTGTGCGACATAATGTCAATACCTTCACGAACTTTCGCATGAGCTGTCACTAGAGTTTCCGACGGATGTTCTGCCATTGTTTCCCGCAAACACTGCTCAGCTTGTTTCATTTTACTCAAAGCCTGCTTGTTCACTTTGTATTGTTCTTCGTTTCCCTTTTTTCCGTGCTACGTAAGACTCCTGAGTCTCCAAATTTTCTTTAATCGAAGAAAGTTGCATATGCGAAAACTCTTGCTTTCCGTTATTTTCTTCTCAGATTTGTCCAGCTTATCGCAAATTATTTCTTCTAACTTCGATAGAATTTCATTTTGGTCAAACATGGCTGCACAACCACGTGTACACTGGCGATTAGCAGTCGATAAAAAAATCGAGATGTTTCCGAAGTGAAATCGTCTGGTAGAATGACTTTACATAACCTACAACTATCACAATTTTCTCGTGCATAAACTGACCAATAGAAATTGCTTATATTTCTACTGTAAACTTGTTATAACGCGTAAGACAAACATTTCACGCTAAACTTCGAAACGCGTGAGATTAATATTGATAAAAGTGTCTCTTTGTTTGAGTTTGTTGATGTACACTGATGAAGTGTGGACAGGAATTGTGATTAATTATTGTCT